>JAPQNM010000011.1:1799785-1804785 GCA_029783475.1 Metacarcinus magister | reverse complement strand
AGTAGATAAGGAAGGGAATTTGATAAAGAGAAGAAACTGCGTTGTAAATAAATGTGTCTTCATCAAGTACGTCGACTGAGATTTTTTGTTTTTTGGTTCAATATGAATAGTTTAACTTTTTTTCGTGTTGTTTTGAACTGTTTAGATTTGTTGTGTGTTGGTTTTCCTCCTCCATGTCTTTATTTAGATTCTCTCTCTCTCTCTCTCTCTCTCTCTCTCTCTCTCTCTCTCTCATTAAATATAATAAACAAGTCTTTGATTAGGGATACACAGTTTTTGTCCCATCCTTTCCTTTCAACTTTTTCTTGTCCTCCTCCCCTTTATCCTTTCCTCTAATTATTTTCTTGTCCTCCTTAATAAAAACCTGTTTTTTGGAAATATATCAGGGGCGTATATTCAGGGTGTGCTAGGTGTGCGCCGCACACCCTCAGCCAGAGAGAGAAATGCATGATAGTTATAAATAAATTCAGCAGTAAGTGGGAAACGATATTTTTCTTATTGTTTTTAGCCCTGTTATAATGTTTTGCACTATAGGTGTTCTGTAGAAGCACTGCACACCCAATAATCAATTGTATCATTATGTAACATAGCGCGTACGGTGGAGTGGGAGGGCAGACTTGAAAATATGGAGCTCGGTGTGCGGCTCTACAAATGCACACTGCTTGCGTTCGTTTTTGCTGCTGAAATTTTATATTGGCTAGAAGTGTATAAAGTGTTTGCCATTCATTATATGGGCATAATTAAGACTTGCAGCCACACAGACAGCCTCGTTAGGTCCAGTATGACTGTTGCTGTTTGTTCTTTCTTTGTACTCCATTGTACCTCCTCCTTCTCCTCCTCCTCCTCCTCTTCCTCCTCCTGCCAGGGTAAATCATACACAAGGGCCTTCACCTCATCTTCACTCATTACTTCCCGCACTTTTGCATTTCATTGAACATTCTCAGTATTAAGTTTGAACTTTCAATGAAAATTGGGTTTAAGACGTTTACAGTGCTGTGGTGCGCGCTGCCGTTGTTGGCGGCGTGCACCACCCTGGCCGACCCGCACCACGGCGTGCGTAGCACCATGAAAAGGCAGCCGCTGCCGGCCCTCAGCCGCAGCGGTGCCCTGAAGGACGACGTCGCCCTCCAAGAGGGGGTGGCCGGCCTTGTGGACCTTGTCCGCATGGCTAAGGACGAGCTCCTCAAGGAGCGTCACGCACACAAGGGCGTGCTCACCGAGCGCGACCTGGTGCTGGACGCCCTTGAGGAGTTGCATAAGGACTTCAAAATCCTTGCGGCTAACCACCTTACTGTGGTTAAAGACCTCAAGGTCTTGAAGAAAGACCACTACGGTCTGCTGATGAACCAAAAGGTTCTGAAGGAAAACTATGACTTTGTGGTTAATGACCACAAGGTCTTGAAGAAAGAACATGACTTTGTGGTTAATGACCACCAGGTCTTGCAGGAAGACCACTACGGTCTGTTAATGGACCATAAGGTTCTATTGTCAGACCACAAGGGTCTTGAAGAACAGCCACAGTGCTGTGGTTAGGGACCACCAGGTCCTACTGGAGGAACACAATGCTGTGGATAACGGCTACAGGGTCCTTGCGACACACCACATTAATGTGGTGAAGGACCATAAGGTTATATTGTCAGACCACCAGGTCTTGAAAGAAAAATATGACCTTTTGGATAGGGACCACCAGGTCCTACTGGAAGACCACTACGGTCTGCTGCAGGACTTTAATGTCTTGCTGTCAGACCGTAAGGTCTTGAAGGGAAATCATGACCTTGTGGTTAATGACCACAAGGTCTTGAAAGAAACAGTATGAACTTTTGGTTAATGACCACCAGGTCACACTGGAAGACCAAAACGGTCTGATGCAGGATCTTAATGTCTTGCTGTCAGAACGTAAGGTGTTGAAGAGAAATCATGACCTTGTGGTTAAAGACCACACGAAGGTTGTGTCAGAGGTGAGCAGTGTGCGTCAACAGTACGCAGCACTGCAACGTCTGCTGGAGAACAACAAGGACGACCTTCGGGTTGTGCTGACTGAGAAAGAAGCTTTGGCAACACAGCTGAAGCAGGAGCAGGACCAAAGTGTTAACTTGAAAACACACTTGAACATGGTCCTGCGCCGCAAGGAAGGAGCTGAAAGTCAGGCCAAGAGTATCACAGATCTCTGTGAGGCGACTGTAGCGAAGCTGCGACTCGAGTACCACACACTCGAGACTCGCCAGCATGGATTGAAACTGCACTATGACCAGTGTCTTATTCAAGTACACACCAGTGTAGCAAAAGAAGACCGTGCTGCCCGCGACCTGCAGGAGGCAGCACGGAACCTGACTCTCGTCCAGCTGGACAAAAACCAGATGGAACAGTATTACGTCACACTGGCGAGAGAAGAACATTCGAAGCGAATGGACATTCACGACCAACGTGATGATGGATTGAACCAAAACTCGATTTGGAATGAACTGTGGAACTCCATGGATGAGTTACAAACACTTCTACAGACAAAGGAAGATTTATAACAACAAAACAAAGTCAACTTACTTACATGACTTTTGAATTACTTTCTTTAAAAAAAAATGTACTGTGTATCTTAGTATTGCATTATTTTGTTTATCTAATAATTTACTTATTGATTAATTGATTAGTAAATTCACTTATATATTTAGTCAGTGTGTGTGTGTGTGTGTGTGTGTTTTGTTAACGTCTGTCTGTCTGTCTATCTATCTATTTATTTATTTAACCTCCTCCTCCTCCTCCTCCTTTTCCTATATAAACCTTATAAAGAAAGACTTAAAGAACTAAACTTATTCAGCCTAGAAAAACGAAGGATGCGAAGGGATTTAATTGAAATGTTCAAGATAATCAAAGGATTCGATAATATCAATGCAGAAAATTACATTACTTTTGATCGATCAAATATAACAAGAAGACGTCATTCTTTTAAGATTACTGGTAAAAGATTCACATCAAACGAAGCCAAGCACTTCTTTTTCAATCGGATCGTTAACGTTTGGAACTCCCTGCCCGCCAATGTCGTCGACAGTAAAACAATTACTACGTTCAAAAATAGACTTGACAAATATTTAGAAGCCAATCCACAACTAAAATACTATCCGTTAACGTAGCAAACTTTGAGTATGTTCATCCTGATGTACCTAACTTACGAAATGTCGATTCAAAAGACGTCGCTAGTGGCCTGACATCGCTTGCCAGGAAGTAGTGATAGCAGTAGTGGTAGTGACGGTAGTGACAGTCTGATCTTGGTTGGCCTTCCTTTCCCTGCCAGCCATGGGTGGGGAGAGAAGCCTTCACCCTTACTATCCTGTATCCTTCACTCTAGAGTAGATAGTGTAGTCTCACAAACAGCCTCGTAAGGGCCAGCAGGCCTGTTGTTGTTTGTTCTTCCTATGTGTTCCTATGTGTTCCTATGTGTTCCTCCTCCTCCTCCTCCTCCTCCTCCTCTAAGTGACACAAATACCCTGAAGACGCTAATTGTCTAATTTGGGACAAGTTAGGTCAGGTCAGGTAAGGGAAGAGCAGGTACGAGGCTGATAATTAAGATACGAGTACAGTTCCCCTTGAGTTTGGAGCAGAGGAGAGAAAATTAGAATAAAGAGAACGAGGAGGAGGAGATGAAGAGAAAAATTAGAGTAAAAGTGAGATAATGAAAGGAAATGAGAGGAGAGAAAAAGTAGAGTAAAGAGAATGAAGAGAGAAATTAGTGTAACGAGGAGTGATTGAAATGAGAGGAGAGAAAAAATAGAATAAAGAGAAGGAAGAGGAGCATGAAATGAAGAGAGAAATTAGTGTAACGAGGAGTGATTGAAAGGAGAGGAGGGAAAAAGTAGAATAAAGAGGAGGAAGAAAAAGAAAAATAGGAGAGTGCAACATTAGCAAAAAAAATTGGGATCAGTATTTTCATTCCAGAGAAGATAAATTTGTATTGAAGTTTTCCAGTGACTTTGACAAACTATCGTTCATCAATGTTCAAGGTGACGTTGTTTTAATAGATTACTTTGTCAGGTGATACGATGGTTACCTGATGAATTCGAGAGAGAGAGAGAGAGAGAGAGAGAGAGAGAGAGAGAGAGAGAGAGAGAGAGAGAGAGAGAGAGAGAGAGAGAGAGAGAGAGAGAGAGAGAGAGAGAGAGATGATTAATTAATGGTCCTCTAATCTAGGCTGTTTAGGGGCTCTGGCGACTTTGGAATGAATGGGGAATGTGTGTGTGTGTGTGTGTGTGTGTGTGTGTGTGTGTGTGTGTGTGTGTGTGTGTGTGTGTGAGAGAAAGGAGGAGCTGTTTCTAATTGCATTTTGTTAATTGTTTTTCTTTTATTGTCTCTCCTCTTTTCTCTCCCTCTTAGTCTTGTTGTTTCCTCCCTCTTCTTGCCTCTTATCCTTACCTCTTATCTCATTATTCTCTTTCCTCCATCTCTCCATCCTTCTCCTCCCTCCTTCTTATTCCCTTTGTCCTCTATATATATAACATTGATTTCCCATTTTCTGTTAATACTTATTTTCTGGTCTGACTTACCTTACGTTTTCTTTAACTATATATTTTATGGATAAACTTAAGAAAAATCACTGATATTCTATGATTTTTGTTCATCTTGTTTAATTTTTTCTACTTTATATATATTCACTATTTTTTTTTATAATCTGAATTGCAGTTTGTGATTTGTTTATTGTTGTTTATGTGTTTATTGTTGTTTATGTGTTTATGTGTTTATGTGTTTATGTGTTTATTCTCTTCGCGGGTAAATGTTTTTTGGAGGTGGGTGGTTGGGGGAGTTGGGTGTGGTTGGGGGTTGGGGGTGGGGGGGGGTAGGGTTGGAGGGGGAGGGGGTAAGGGAGGGGGCGTTACTTCCGGTTGGGTTACTTTGTCCTGACGAAAGTTAATTGAATCTACTCGTGGGAAAATTTTGTCCAGGTGATTCAGGCAGTCAGTGTGTGTACGTATTATCACACACACACACACACACACACACACACACACACACAC
>JAPQNM010000011.1:1787285-1794785 GCA_029783475.1 Metacarcinus magister | reverse complement strand
CACAAACAGACGACCACCTCACTACATCACCACACTTCAACACCACACACCACCACACACCACCACACACCACCACACTACATCACCAGAGTACAGCACTTAACACATTTATACTTGAAAAGGAAAAAATTCAGAATATCTTTTTATTCAATGCATCAATTGTACATAAAATTTTCAAAACACACACACACACACACACACACACACACACACACACACACACACACACACACACACACACACACACACACACACACACACACACACACCTGCCTAACAACAGCCTTCTTTTGTGTCACGACAGTTTTGAAAAACATTTATAAAGCTTCTTTTTTTTTATTCTCGTGAAATTCCTTTGTGTCTTGTTATCTGTATCGTTTTTATTTTTTTTTAAAGGAAAATACACCGTTGTTTTTTTTTTTTAGACTCGATTGGTGTGGTTTATAAAAGGAATATATATTGTTTTTATTATTATTTTTTTCACGAGACCCACATTTCGTTTCGTATAGATAAAACGGAAAAATAATAACTTAAATAACAAATCACAAATGCCAGAAAAATAAAATAACATTATATAATCACACCCAACATGAAAAAAACACATCAAACATAATAGTAACACAACCTAACCCAACGAAAACACACCCATTTTCTTTATCATAATAGTTGAACATCCCACCACCAGAGGGATCACATTTAACATTCTCCTTCCCACTTACCCTTCCTACCTAGAAGACCCAGCTGCCCGCCCTCAACAACTTAACACTAACACCCTCAGTAACCTCCTTGCTATCAATGGAGACTGACGCTGCGAGGGACTGAGACGTAATAATAGTGTTTAACGTTATTATTGAGTCTCCCGAGTTAACGTTACACTCTACTGAAGGAAAATGATACGAGATAAAGTGTGAGAAGGAAAGACTGAAAAGATCGAGACTAGTGACTATATTTAAGGAAGTGTGAATGGAAGGTGATTTTTAAACGGAATTATTTGTGTGTTTTACTGTGAATTTGTAAAGAAAAAAAATATGGAAATAAGTATCGATTTGTCGCTTGAAAACTAAAAAAGAAAAAGAAAAAAAAGATACATGTGTTTAAATTGTGGAAAAAAAAAAAAGGGATGAAATAAAAACGAGAAATCCTAACGCCAAAACAGCAAAACTCGAACGAAACAAAATAGAAAAAAACTAAACAAAAAAAACAAACAAACAAAACAGTCAGTGAACGAACATAACGAGGACACGAAAAAAACAAAAAAAAACAAAGAAAAAAACACATTAAATCATCACAGAAAACATAAGGATACACACCAAACCACAACAACAGAAGGAGTAACAGAAGGAGTAGGAGTAATAGGCTACACTAACAGCCCAATTACTCCCACACAGAGGTAGTTAGGCCCTTCCCTTGCATGGCCTGGAGTGTTCTAGGCTGTCCTGGGTTTCTAATGGGTCGTTTCTGCTCCTTCTCCCCTTCCTCCTCCTCCTCCTCCTCCTACTCCTCTTCCTCTTCCCCCGGCCGCTACTACCCCGGGAGCTGTTCAATGTGGTTCAATCGAGGCATCTACCACGTCAACCCCAAGGTAATGTGGTGGAGAGAGAGAGAGAGAGAGAGAGAGAGAGAGAGAGAGAGAGAGAGAGAGAGAGAGAGAGAGAGAGAGAGAGAGAGAGAGAGAGAGAGAACTAATTTTTTTCCCTCTCCTCATTTTTACTAATTTCTTCCCCTTTTCCTCTTCCTCCTCTTTCGTTTGCCAGTGTGTATTATTATATTATTTTTCTTCCCTGTTTGTTATTATTGTTATTTTTCCGTTTTCTTTTGTCTATATATTTATTTATTTATTTATTTATTTATTTTGTTTCCTCTCTGTACAGTGCTGCTTTATTCTGTTTTTCCTTTTTCCTTTCTGTTCCTCTTTCCTCTTTCCCTCCCCTTCATTTACCATTCCATTATCTAAACCCCAGTCTGCAAATTCCTTTCTCCTCTTCCCTTTCCCTATCTCCTGTGTCCTATTTCTCCTCTCTCTCTTTCCCGTTTCCCCTCTCTTTCCCTTTCCTCATTTTCCCCTCTCCCTCTTCTCTTTCCCTTTTCCTCTCTTTCCCTTTCCTCATTTTCCCCTCTCCCTCTTCTCTTTCCCGTTTCCCCTCTCTTTCCCTTTCCTCATTTTCCCCTCTCCCTCTTCTCTTTCCCTTTTCCTCTCTTTCCCTTTCCTCATTTTCCCCTCTCCCTCTTCTCTTTCCCCTCTTTTCCTCCTCTCCCCGCTCTTTCCCCCTTTCTGTTATCCAACGTATACTTTTCCTGTCATCTGCTTCCTCTCTCCTACCATGCTGCTCTGCTTCTCCCCTCGCCACGTGCCTATCGTACCCTCTACTTTAAGTTCCTGATGGTAAATGTTTCATCATTGAACGTTAGTCCCGGAAGTTACAACACAAGCGAGAGGAGAAGAGGAGAGGAGAGGTGAGGTGAGGTGAGGTGAGGTGAGGAGAGGTGAGGTGAGGTGAGGTGAGGTGAGGTGAGGTGAGGTGAGGTGAGGTGAGGAGAGGTGAGGAGAGGTGAGGTGAGGTGAGGTGAGGTGAGGTGAGGTGAGGGAAAGGTGAGGTGAGGTGAGGTGAGGTGAGGAGAGGTGAGGTGAGGTGAGGAGAGGTGAGGTGAGGAGAGGAGAGGAGAATAGACAAGAGTAGAGTAAAGATTTCCTGGTTGTTAAGGTGTAAGTAACTGCCTTGTGGACGTTATGTAAGGAAAGATGAGGTATGTATGTATGTATTTATGTATGTATGTATGTATGTATGTATGTATGTATGTATGTATGTATGTATGTATCTGTTGACCTCTCCTACCTCCTACCTGTTGATTAATCTTACCTGTTGTTGTACCTACCTGTTGATTTCGCTCACCAGCATTCTTCTTCCTCTTCCTCCTCCTCCTCCTCCTCCTCCTCCTCCTCCTCCTCTCTTATTATTATCATCTTCTTATACTTCTTCATTTCCTTCTGACAACTTTTCCTTCTTATTTTCATCTCATTTCCATCTCCCACTTCTCTTCTTTTGACATCTCCTCTTCCTCTCTTCTTGTACTACTACCTCTTCTTTTCCTCCTGTTCCTCCTGTTCCTACTATACCTCTCTTTATATACCTTTCTCTTTTTTTTCCTCCTCTTACATATCTTCCTCCACCTCTTTTTTTAACCTTTCTTTTTTCTCCTCGTTTCGTTACCCCTCCACTTCTTCTTTACTCCTCCTCCTCCTCCTCCTCCTCCTCCTCATGTTGATTCCCAGTGGAATGATGAAACTTAATCTGCTTCCTTGTCTTAAAATATACTAATTGGTCAATGATCCTGTTACGTAATTGAATATACAGGTATTTACATTAATTCTGACAGGTAATAGTACAGACATAGTTGGTGAGACGTGTGTGTGTGTGTGTGTGTGTGTGTGTGTGTGTGTGTGTGTTGGGAGGCTTATTTTTGGTATTACACTGTCTAGGTAAACAACAAATTCTCTCTCTCTCTCTCTCTCTCTCTCTCTCTCTCTCTCTCTCTCTCTCTCTCTCTCTCTCTCTCTCTCTCTCTCTCTCTCTCTCTCTCTCTCTAATTTTATTCATTCTCTCTCCTTGACACAACTCAGCAATACCAAACTTTTGTTCCTCCTCTTCTTCCTCCTCCTCCTCCTCTTCCTCTTCCTCTTCCTCTTCCTCTTCCTCTTCCTCCTCCTCCTCCTCCTCCTTACTCGTTTCAGCCACGTTTGACAACACTTTTACTTCGTTCTTTTCTTTATCTTCTCTATCTCATCCTCCTCCTCCTATATATATTTATTTTTATCATTAATATTTATTTTTATCATTAATATTTATTTTTATCATTAATATTTATTTTTATCATTAATATTTATTTTTATCATTAATATTTATTTTTATCGTTAATATTTATTTTTATCATTAATATTTATTTTTATCATTAATATTTATTTTTATCATTAATATTTATTTTTATCATTAATATTTATTTTTATCATTAATATTTATTTTTATCATTAATATTTATTTTTATCATCAATATTTATTTTTATCATTTTTTATTTTTATCATCAATATTTATTTTTATCAACAATATTTATTTTTATCATCAATATTTATTTTTATCATTAATATTTAGTTTTATCATTAATATTTAGTTTTATCATTAATATTTATTTTTATCATTAATATTTATTTTTATCATTAATATTTATTTTTATCATTAATATTTATTTTTATCGTTGATATTTATTTTTATCGTTATTATTTATTTTTATCATTAATATTTATTTTTATCATTAATATTTATTTTTATCATTAATATTTATTTTTATCATTAATATTTATTTTTATCATTAATATTTATTTTTATCATTAATATTTATTTTTATCATTAATATTTATTTTTATCATTAATATTTATTTTTATCATTAATATTTATTTTTATCATTAATATTTATTTTTATCATTAATATTTATTTTTATCATTATATTTATTTTTATCATTAATATTTATTTTTATCATTAATATTTATTTTTATCATTAATATTTATTTTTATCATCAATATTTATTTTTATCATCATTTTTTATTTTTTATCATCAATATTTATTTTTATCAACAATATTTATTTTTATCAACAATATTTATTTTTATCATCAATATTTATTTTTATCATTAATAACAACAACACCAACACAAAACCTACTAAACTGTACAACCAACGAATTAATTAACACATCAGCTTATACAACTCACTCTTTCTGCAGAGTTTTTATTTCTCGTCAACATCTCTCTTGTGTTACATTATTCATTTATCATCTCACACAAAACATTAACCTGCTTTCCTACACACATTATCATTACCACTACTACTACTACTACTACTACTACTACTACTACTACTACTACTACTACTACTACTACTACTACTACTACTACTACTACTACTACTACTACTACAATAACTACTACTACTACTACTACTACTACTACTACTACTACTACTACTACTACTACTACTACTACTACTACTACTACTACTACTACTACTATCTTGCAGACCCAACAGCAGCAGCAGCAGCAGCAACATCAGTATCATCTCTATTTTTCCTAGAAGCTGGAAAGATGATCCCTCATTAAATATAACACTTTATCGATATACACGATTTATAGGAAATTTGTGTTAAGTTCAATTACTTATTCTTTCCATCGTCTTATATCACTCGTCCTCCTCCTCCTCTTCCTCCTCCTCCTCCTCCTCCTCCACTTCCTCCTCCTCCTCCTCCTCCTCCTGCTGCTGTTGTTGTTGTTGTTGTTGCTGTACTAGTAATGGTTCGGTAACTAATTGCTCACTTCCGTTGTACTGAATGTGTGTGTGTGTGTGTGTGTGTGTGTGTGTGTGTGTGTGTGTGTGTGTGTGTGTGTGTGTGTGTGTGTGTGTGTGTGTTCTTCCCCACTCGTTCAAAGGAGAATACAATCAGTGAGTGGCTCAGCACCGTTCAGCATCACTCACCAGTCACCACAACAAACGACCACCTCACTACACCACCACACTTCAACACCACACACCACCACACACCACCACACACCACCACACACCACCACACTACATCACCAGAGTACAGCACTTAACACATTTATACTTGAAAAGGAAAAAATTCAGAATATCTTTTTATTCAATGCATCAATTGTACATAAATTTTTCAAACACACACACACACACACACACACACACACACACACACACACACACACACACACACACACACACACACACACACACACACACACACACACACACACGCCTAACAACAGCCTTCTTTTGTGTCACGACACTTTTGAAAAACATTTATAAAGCTTCTTTTTTTTTATTCTCGTGAAATTCCTTTGTGTCTTGTTATCTGTATCGTTTTTATTTTTTTTTAAAGGAAAATACACCGTTGTTTTTTTTTTTTAGACTCGATTGGTGTGGTTTATAAAAGGAATATATATTGTTTTTATTATTATTTTTTTCACGAGACCCACATTTCGTTTCGTATAGATAAAACGGAAAAATAATAACTTAAATAACAAATCACAAATGCCAGAAAAATAAAATAACATTATATAATCACACCTATGAAAAAAAACACATCAAACATAATAGTAACACAACCTAACCCAACGAAAACACCCATTTTCTTTATCATAATAGTTGAACATCCACCACCAGAGGGATCACATTAAACATTCTCCTTCCCACTTACCCTTCCTACCTAGAAGACCCAGCTGCCCGCCCTCAACACCCAACTTAACACTAACACCCTCAGTAACCTCCTTGCTATCAATGGAGACTGACGCTGCGAGGGACTGACACGTAATAATAGTGTTTAACGTTATTATTGAGTCTCCCGAGTTAACGTTACACTCTACTGAAGGAAAATGATACGAGATAAAGTGTGAGAAGGAAAGACTGAAAAGATCGAGACTAGTGACTATATTTAAGGAAGTGTGAATGGAAGGTGATTTTTAAACGGAATTATTTGTGTTTTGCTGTGAAATTGTAAAAAAAAAAAGAAATATGGAAATAAGTGTCGATTTGTCGCTTGAAAACTAAAAAAAAAAAAAAAAAAGATACATGTGTTTAAAGTGAGGATGAAATAAAAACGAGAAATCCTAACGCCAAAACAGGGAAACTCGAACGAAACAAAATAGAAAAAAACTAAACAAAAAAAACAAACAAACAAAACAGTCAGTGAACGAACATAACGAGGACACGAAAACAAGAGTGGAAAACACACACACACACAAAGAAAAAAACATTAAATCATCACAGAAAAAAACAAGAAAAAAAACAACAAAAAAAACATAAGGATACACACCAAACCACAACAACAGAAGGAGTAACAGAAGGAGTAGGAGTAATAGGCTACACTAACAGCCCAATTACTCCCACACAGAGGTAAGTTAGGCCCTTCCTTGCATGGCCTGGAGTGTTCTAGGCTGTCCTGGTTTCTTAATGGGTCGTTTCTGCTCCTTCCTCCTCTTCTCTTCTATTCTACTCCTGTCTTCTTTCTCATGTCTCTTCTCTTTCTTTCTGTCTCTTTCTCTTTTCTTTCTTCTCCCTCTGTCCTTTCTCCTTTCCTCCATTCTCTTCTCTTCTTTCTTTTCTTCTCCTCCCTTCTTCTTCTCTTTGTCTTTTTCACCTCCCCCCCCCCCCCCCCTCCATGAAGTGAGCCGGCCAAAGCCACAAACAGGCCGCTCGTCGCCTGCTTGGTCGCAATTCGCATACATCCGTCCCACATGTCAGTTTACAATAGGCACAGACAACCTCCTAGCGGGGTCCCTGCCTCTCACCCTGAAGAATAACTCAATACCAAGGCGAGATCCACTGGTACGGTAACCTGAGAAAACCAAGAAATTTGTCCCCCTTAACCTGCCTCTCCCCCCCTCATCCCTACCACCCGTCCCTCAGCTTCTCTCCTTTTCATCGAACCCCCACCGTCTGTA
>JAPQNM010000011.1:1772285-1777285 GCA_029783475.1 Metacarcinus magister | reverse complement strand
TCTTCCCATTTTCTCCTCCTCCTCCTCCTCCTCCTCTCTCACCTTTACACTCCCCTCACTTAATTTAGAGTGGTCTAGGTGTGGGCGTGTGGGCGTAGGAAGGGCCAAGTGGGACAACAGGTGAGAAATTTTTCAGCAACATTTACCTGGAAAAGGACCATGAATTTACCTTACCTGGTGTAAATTTACCTGTCGTGGGCGGGCTTGAGAGGACCTGAGGGTAGTGGTTAAGTCTGGTTTAGGCGTGGCTGAAAGGGTGGAGAGGATGGGGGAAGGGAAGGGAAAGGGGAAAGAAAGGGTGGGAAAGGTAAGGGAAGTTTAGTTTGGTTTAGTTTAGTTTAGTTTAGTTTGTCTTGTTTTCTACTGTTATTATACGTTTCTTCTTCTTCTTCTTCTTTGTTAACTTCTTATTTTGATGTTTAAAGAGAATGTTATGTTTACTGAAAAGCTGTTTATAAAAATTATGTCAGTTATTGTATATTTGATTCATTAAGGAAATTATGTTGGTATTTTAAGATTTTATATATATATGTATGTATGCGTAGTCTTGTTTTCTAGGCCTGTATTGAAGGTTGTAATTCCTGATTGGATATTTCTACTTAATTTAGATTCTACTAAGGTTAATATACAATGTTTATATACAAAAAATAGTTTATGCTAATGTAAACGTGTCTTATGTTAACTTAAATACATCTTGTGTGTGTGTGTGTGTGTGTGTGTGTGTGTGTGTGTGTGTGTGTGTGTGTGTGTGTGTGTGTGTGTGTGTGTGTGTAGCAGGAAGGTGTTGAGGTGTAGGAAGCCTTTGATAGGTAGGATTTTCTAGAAGTGAAAGGAAGAGAGAGAGAGAGAGAGAGAGAGAGAGAGAGAGAGAGAGAGAGAGAGAGAGAGAGAGAGAGAGAGAGAGAGAGAGAGAGAGAGAGAGAGAGAGAGAGAGAGAGAGCTTATTGAAAGGTGTGGTGAAAAATCATTAGGTTAGGGTTTAATGGATGGTACAGGTATTGTGTGACGGCTCAGGTGAAACGTAATTAATTCCCAGACGAGAGGACACCCACACACACACACACACACACACACACACACACACACACACACACACACACACACACACACACACACACACACACACACACACAGGTAATTGAGATTCACTATTTCATGTTATTTTTTCACCTTGTTCTTGTATTGTATTTTCTTTTTTTTTGTTTTTTTTTATAATCCTTTCGTTAAGCTTTTAAGAGATAGACTAAACTCACATTTTATCCCTAAAAGTATAATTAATGTTCTGTCTCGCATTGACATGATGAAAAAGAATTATAATTAAACTATTGACAGAGAGAGAGAAAATAAAAAGAGAGAGAGAGGAAGAGAAAAAATTAACCCACCCCCCAAAAAAAAGTTCCCCAAAGCTAGCAAACAAAAAAAATAACTTCCTAGGTTAGACTTAGCGTGACAACATTTCCTTGACGTTGGTTTTGAAGTCCATTAGCGTGATACCTTGCACCTTGAAGCCTTATTAGCGGAGGTCCACAAACTCGGCGTCCAAGAAAAAGAAAAAGAAACAGAAAACAAAACGAAAACATTGAAAAACTGAAACCTGATCTCACGTCATTATTTTGAAACCGAAAAGCAATAAGGAAAAATTACCTTCGTTTTCACTCTATTTATTTATTATTTGAGAGAGAGAGAGAGAGAGAGAGAGAGAGAGAGAGAGAGAGAGAGAGAGAGAGAGAGAGAGAGAGAGAGAGAGAGATGAGAGAGAGAGGAGAGAGAGAGAGAGAGAGAGAGAGAGAGAGAGAGTCATCTATTTAAAAGGGTAACGCAGGTAAAGTTTGTTGTGCCTCCCAGGAATGCTCTTCAATGTGTCTCTTCTTGTCTTCTCTCTCTCTCTCTCTCTCTCTCTCTCTCTCTCTCTCTCTCTCTCTCTCTCTCTCTCTCTCTCTCTCTCTCTCTCTCTCTCTCACTTTCCATTTCGTTCATCCAATGTGGTGTTATACATAAGCATACACACACACACACACACACACACACACACACACACACACACACACACACACACACACACACACACACACACACACACACACACACAGTTCCTATATTTGAATTTTGAACACCAGGCAGAAGTTAGCGGGAAAAAAAGTTGATTGCTGAACAGGAATAAAACAATGTATACTCCCTCCTCCTCCTCCTCTTGCACCTTAAAAATCCTCTTTCCTCACCTCTAAAAATAAACGTGTAGGTATCGAGTATTTACTACGTGTCTATTCTCTCTCTCTCTCTCTCTCTCTCTCTCTCTCTCTCTCTCTCTCTCTCTCTCTCTCTCTCTCTCTCTCTCTCTCTCTCTCTCTCTCTCTCTCTCTCTCTCTCTCTCTCTCCCTCTCCCTCCTCCTCCACCACATCCTCTCCAATAGGGATCCACTGCTTTTAGTCACCCCTCTCTTCCCTAGGGGCTGAGGGGAGAGAGTGAGGGGAGAGTGGGTGTGTCCTGAGGGAAGGGGAGTAGAGCAGCGTGTGGCAGGGGGAAGGGGAGGGAAAGGGGAGGAATGCGAACGGAAGGAAGAGAGAAATTCCTGAGGGGAAGTACACTGGTTTCAAAGGAAGATGAGGGGAATGTTGTGACCCTCCGATTGAAGAGGGGAAAAGGAGGGGGGAAGAGGGGAAAATGTAAAGAGAGGAAAAGAAGGAGGGAAGAGGGGAAAATTAAAACGTGGGGAAAAGAAGGGGAAGAGGGGAAAAGAAGGAGGGAAAGGGAGGAAAATAAAGAGGGGAAAAATACGATATAATCAGAAGAAATGACGAGAGAGAGAGAGAGAGAGAGAGAGAGAAAGAGAAAAAAAAGAGAAAGCTCATTCATTTTGTAATTCATCCCTCATCCTTCTCGTAAGTTTAAAAGACATGGTAGTGTTTACTTATCTAATGGAATTTTGTCTTAGTATACTCTCTCTCTCTCTCTCTCTCTCTCTCTCTCTCTCTCTCTCTCTCTCTCTCTCTCTCTCTCTCTCTCTCTCTCTCTCAGTAACACCAATCTTTCCTTATCCTTTCTCTCTTCCACCCTCTCCTCCTCCTCCTCCTCCTCCTTCTGCAGTAGCCAATCCTACACTAACACGCCCTTTGTCTCCTCCCCAGGGTGGTACAATTGGACAAATGACGGGAGGTGCAAGCTTCGGGGAATCGGTCCTCTCAGACGCCCCTCGCCGCTCTACCATAGTCACCCGGGAAAACTGTGAGCTCCTGAGAGTGGAACAGAGGGACTTCCGGCACATATGGCAGGTAAGGAAGACTCTGAGTTACCTGTTGTCACCTGTTGTAGAAGGAAAGTGGAGGTGTGAAGGTAGGTTTTCGAAAGAGTGATTAGTTATATGAGTTGTTGATTAGGTAAATAGACTGTGGAATGTAAAGTTAGGTTAGGTTAGGTTAGGTTAGGTTAGGTTATCTCCATGTGTTTTTTTTGTTTTTTTTGTCCTAGGAAAGAAAGAAAGAAAGGAAGGAAGGAAGGGTGAAAATAGGTTTGGATATTGTAGTTATCAGGAAAAAAAAAAAAAATAGAATATGATGTAATTTTGTATCTGCGTCATTTTTTTTTCTATGATTTGATGTTGTTTTTTAATCTTTCCGTAATGGTTCCTCACCTGTACTTTACCTGAGCGGATCATTAACGTACGTACCTGTGCAGGGTGGGAGAAAAACACTCCTACCTGCATGACCTGTTCCTTTACACACATCGATGTTCCTTTATGATAGGCGAAGAATATCTCATTAGAGGGTGAATGAAGGCGGGAACGGGTGTATGAAGGGGGAAGGAAGGAAGGAAGGAAGGAAGGAAGGGGAGAGGAATAAGAAAGGAGCGTACTGCATCACAAAGGAGAGGGAAGGAAGGAAGAATGTAAGGACAGGTGCATCGAGGACAAAGCAGGTGTTATATTGCATCGAGTGAACCGCTGGAACGGAATGAACTAACCTAACCTAACCTAACCTAACCTAACCTAACCTAACCTAACAACCTAACCTAACCTAACCTAACCTGATGATTGTGTTGAAAGTAACTCACAGGAAGGTAATCATACTCTATGGTGATGGATGGTTAGTATTGGAATAAACAATCACGTTATTAGTCAAGTACATGTTATCAAGAGTATTGTGTTTGTCCTTGTCCTTGTCCTTGTTGTTGTTGTTGTTGTTGTTGTTGACAATAGCGTCATCAAGAAAGGTAAAAGGTGCCTCCTCCTCCTCCTCCTCCTCCTCCTCGCCGTGTTTGTCATGTTTGGTGCAACACTGAGCTGGGACACACTTGGATGTAATGGTTTAGGTTTAGGTTGGGTTAGTAGACTTGGTTAATAATCCTGATGTTGTGTGCCAAGGCTGCCTGCCGGGTGTAGGGATGTGGCCTGGAGTACAATTCCGCGGGGCAGGGCGGGGCAGGACAGATGCGGAACGCTTTGCTTTGTTGGCCTCTCATATCATGGCTTTGAGGTTCTGGAAGATGAGATCCGTGAACCTACGCGCCTCCTGGTCGGTGAGCAAGTCGCTGGTGTAGCACATGTTGTACATGAGTCGTCCATGCAGTGAGTGGAACATGTGGAGGAGACGGTCGAGCCAGCACTGAGTGGAACGCAACACGTGGGCGAGACGCACGTGTTCACCCTGCGCGGGAATGAGGTGGTCCAGGTTCCCAATGTTGGCGAAAGAGTGGTCATAATAAGGCATTGGTCTCTCGTTAACTATGCTTTCGGTACCTTCCTCTCCCTTACCCAGGAAAAAGTATATCAGGTATTTAAGGGGTTCCAACTTTTTCAAATCGTTGTGGATGTTACGGTGGTGGTCCCGCACGTGTTGCCAGAAGTTGTCCTTCCACTGTTGGGTGAGGACGTTATACTTATCAATCGCTGATATGTGGCACCCCAGGGCCCGGGACACGTCGCCCTGCCAGTAGCGGCGCAGGTTGACGGCGAAAAGCTCTATAATCGGGTACTCGTCCAGCTGCAGACCTGCCTCACTCAACA
>JAPQNM010000011.1:1764785-1767285 GCA_029783475.1 Metacarcinus magister | reverse complement strand
AGGAGGAAAGAGGAGACGTTGAGGAGGGTAGGAGAGAAATGTCAAGGAGGAGAGGAGGAATCGTAGTAACAGGAGTGATACATTTTTCAAAAGTAAGAAAGAGAGTTAAAAGTAAGCTTGAGTTCACTTCTCGTTCCACATTTTCTGTACTGTTGCTCTATCTTGTTGACTTTTGGCCCCACTTCACTGCACACCCTAACTCCTCCCCTTGCCCCTTCTCTTTCCCTTCTGTGGGTGAGTGAACAATTATAACGAGTTCACAAAAATAGGAAAGAACTGAGATAAAATAAGATTGGATAAGTGGAATAGGAGGGAAAGAGGGGGGGGGGACTGTTGATAAGTTAACAAGTACTATCTGGAAAGGAATCTCTCTCTCTCTCTCTCTCTCTCTCTCTCTCTCTCTCTCTCTCTCTCTCTCTCTCTCTCTCTCTCTCTCTCTCTCTCTCTCTCTCTCTCTCTCTCTCTCTCTCTCTCTCTCTCTCGTCACACAGGAAGGAAACTAATTTATTTATTTTAATGTTAATACGTAATAATCTCACCTAAGCCGGGGTACAAAACATTTTAATTACAGGTAAAATCTACACCTATAGGCCTAAGGTGTTACAGGTGTGTTTTGATAATTACTTTATTATTTTTATTATTATCATCATCATCATCATTTATTTATCTATATATTTTTTATTTTGTATATACTCCCCTTTTTCTTCACTCTTTGCTCTTGATCTTGTTTTCTTTTCATTTCCTCTCGGGTCCTTCAGTTTACCGTTATAAGAATTCATAAACAAACAATGCGATATATTTCCATGCATTTCTATAGGTGACGCAAGTGCATTTAACATACAGAAAAAAGAAAAAAACACAGTATTCGTTTATATGTTAGAGTGAAATAAGTACATAGATAGAGAGATAAAAAGGTAATAAGATAAGATTCTATATAGATAACTGTATATCTATTCTACATACGCAGTTACTTAGTAGAAGAGAAGAGAAAATGAGAATATAAAGAAGTTCTCCCTGCAACATTATGATTCTCTCTTCATAGAAACTGTCACTTTTTTATGGTAAACTTAGGAAATAATATTCGTTCCATATGACATTGTTTGAACTGTACGTGGAAGATTGTGATGTTGTGTGATGGTGAAAGGTTGTAAAGGTTATGATTGTTGTAAAATATGTAAGGGTTTAGCGTATACGATTATTATGTATGTATAATTTGTGTGTATGTATGTATGTATGTATGTATATGTTTTCTGTAAAGCTAAAGTTTGGAAAAATTATGACTTATTAAAGATTACACATACACACACACACACACACACACACACACACACACACACACACTAATGATTATGCTTGTGTGGTGCTTAAATGTGTGTGTGTGTGTGTGTGTGTGTGTGTGTGTGTGTGTGTGTGTGTGTGTGTGTGTGTGTGTGTGTGTGTGTGTGTGCCACTCTACCGTCACGTGGGATTATGTTATAAGCCGCCAGTCACCGTCACATTTAGGTCACACTGGTCACTGGTGTGGTCGTGGCAAGGTCTACAAAGGTCTAAGGACTTGTGTAGGACAGTAGGCATCCTATCCTCCTTCAATACTTTACTGATATCCTTATTTACTTATTTACTCTTATCTACTCCTTAATTTCTACTCACTATCCTCCTCCTCCATTTCCTTCTTCCTACGTCTACTACTACTAATGATACTACTACTACTACTACTACTACTACTACTACTACTACTACTACTACTACTACTACTACTACTACTACTACTACTACTACTACTACTACTACTACTACTATTACTACTACTACTATTACATGACATTGCCTGAACCCTTTAGTCACTGGATAGGAAGGGAAACAATTGAACATCGACCCTCCAGTTAAAGGTTCCGTGAAAGTTGAATCGCTTCCAGAAACTCAGTAAATGTCTTTTTATTTCGTTCCAAAGTTCACATGTTATTCAATTTTTTATTTTATTTTATTTTATTTTATTCAATTGTATATATATTTTTTTCTTTCTTGAATTTGAACATTACATTATTATCTATCTCCTGTTTGTCATTACCTAGAGGGAGAGGAAAGCCGTGTCAAGGTGTGGCTTCTACCCTAATGAGGACAGGTACGGCTTGGCTGGCCTGGCCCCGCCCCGCCTTGTCACCTGAGACGCTAATTAAGGTGGTTCCGATAAACAACTCATTTTTAATCTTTTTTTTCACCTTTTTTCTTGAGTTACTTTGATGTTACGAAAGCCTTGTGTAGGAGGGTGCTGGGAAGATTAATAATAAGCACCAGGAGGAGGAGGAGGAAGAGGAGGAAGAGGAGGAGGAGGAGGAGGAGGAGGAGGAGGAGGAGGAAGAGGAGGAAGAAGAGGAATAGAGGTGGAGATTTGTGTATGGAATAATTTATATTTCTTTCAGTAATAAGTTCAGATGTACCTCTCTCTCTCTCTCTCTCTCTCTCTCTCTCTCTCTCTCTCTCTCTCTCTCTCTCTCTCTCT
>JAPQNM010000011.1:1752285-1762285 GCA_029783475.1 Metacarcinus magister | reverse complement strand
GTTGTCGTCGTTGTTGTTGTTGAATATGTTGTATATGTTTTTCTTAAGCTATATATATGTGGCCTCGATATTTAGAGAGACAAAGATAGATAGATACATAGATACATAGATAGATACATAGATAGAAACATAGATAGATAGATAGAAAGAGAGAAAGAGAAAGAAAGTATAAAAAAAAACAGAATTGATCACCACGAAACGGATCCCTGAAATATGAAATGAAGTTGCATTATATCCAGGTTGTGAAGCAGAGGAAAGACCAGCAAGGGAGGAGGACTGAATTTAATCCCACCAGACCCTCCCTTCCCCCCCTCTCCAACCCCTTCCCCCAACACCCCAACCCCGACCCTTCTCTCTCTCCCTCCTTCTATCCTTGGGTGCAGAGAGTAGAGAGGCAAGTGTATGAAGTAACGTAAGGAAGAGAAGAGTAAAGAAGGTTGCGTAATAAGGTTGTATAATTAGTATAGAAACACCTGTGGCCTCACTTACCTTACCTACCTGGCTGAGGGAGGGAGGCATTATAATGAGGATGGGGGAAAGGAAAAAAAAATGTATATATATAAAGACTAAAAATGAAGAAAAAAAATATATATTAAGAGAAAAGAATATTAGTTAGGGAGGGCAACAGAACACACACACACACACACACACACACACACACACACACACACACACACACACACACAGTAACGTGACCCGAAAGAGGGCGTGTGACCTTGAAGGGATCAGTACCAAGCGTGGAGGGGGAAGAGGGGAAGGAAGGGGAAGAAGGGGAGAGGGGAGGGATGGGGCGTTGGGATAGGGGAAGGGTAGGGGAATAGTGGTACTGGATTTGGGTGACATATGGAAGGGGAGGGAAGGGGCGTGCGAGGTGTGAGTGTAGGGGAGGGGAAAAGAGGGGAGGAAGAGGGGGAAAGGTAGTGAGTGTGCAAGGTTCCTCTACCACCACCACCACCACCACCACCACCATCATAACACACATACACACACAATCATCTCTTGCGGAGTGTGTGTATACAGGTAAGCTAGCTAGCTCTCTCTCTCTCTCTCTCTCTCTCTCTCTCTCTCTCTCTCTCTCTCTCTCTCTCTCTCTCTCTCTCTCTCTCTCTCTCTCGTCAGTGATTTAATTATAGGTCTTGTTATATATATATTGGTTTATCTGTGCGTTGGTTTTATTCCAGTTTTAAATCATAATTGCATTGACCTTCCAGTCTTCATTATTATTATTATGAGAGAGTGATAATGAAATATGAATAGATGAATAGGAAGCATAAGAAATGGAGGAGATGAAGGAGGAGGAGGAGGAGGAGGAGGAGGACTAAGGGAGTACTGGGTAGCAAAAAGAGAGAGAGAGAGAGAGAGAGACAGAGAGAGAGGCACCCTTCAAGCGGTTTCTGGCACGGAGTGAGTGACGGGCTGGCTGGCTGGTCGTGCTGGGTTGGTTTTCTCCTCCTCCCGCCACCCAGCCTTACTACCTTCCAAAACATTGACGGGACACCAGCGCAGGGCCGCCTTCTCGTTCCCTTCCTAACTCTCACCCATATACTCACTCACCCAAGGGCCCCACGCGACTCTAGTGCCCCGGGAGTGTTGTTAGGAGTGGTGTGAAGGCCGTGGGAGCAGTGTGGGATCGTGACAGTGCCTGGTTGTGAGAAATAGTTGGGTTTTTGTGTGATGGAAAAATGATGGACTGTGAGAGATGGTCCAAGAAAGTGTTAATAAGTGTGTAATTATAAGTGGACGTTTAGTTAATTGTGTGTTTTAGTGATATGTAATTGTCTTCTTCCTCTTTCTTCTCCTCCTCCTCCTCCTCCTCCTCCTCCTCCTCCTCCTCCTCCTCCTCCTCCTCCTCCTCCTCCTCCTCCTCCTCCTCCTTCTTTATCTGTAAGGTGTTGTTGACTTCTGTTTAGTGTGAAGTGACGCTAATTTATTGGGGTGTGTTAGTGTGTGTGTGTGTGTGTGTGTGTGTGTGTGTGTGTGTGTGTGTGTGTGTGTGTGTGTGTGTGTGTGTGTGTGTGTGTGTGTGTGTGTGTGCGCATTAGAGCGACATTGTGGAACTTAGAGAGAGAGAGAGAGAGAGAGAGAGAGAGAGAGAGAGAGAGAGAGAGAGAGAGAGAGAGAGAGAGAGAGAGAGAGAGAGAGAGAGAGAGAGAGCCAAGATTGATATTGGCGTCTATAGGGTTGAAGGGCCATTGTTGATTAATGTATGTGTGTGTGTGTGTGTGTGTGTGTGTGTGTGTGTGTGTGTGTGTGTCTCAGTCTCTTTGTTCTACTCCTAAATCTCTTATTTATTCTCTCTTCTCTCATTCTCTCTTGCCTCTTACCTCCCATTCTCTCTCTCTCTCTCTCTCTCTCTCTCTCTCTCTCTCTCTCTCTCTCTCTTTCTCTTCTCTCCCATCTTTGCTCATCTCTTCACCACTTATAGAAAAAAAGAAAAAGAGGAAGAAAGAAGAAGAAAAAGAAAGCAAATATTCTTTCATCTTTCACAAAAATTAAAGATTTCATTACTTTGTCAGATTTCGTTTCAGATTAAAAAGAAAAGAATTATATTAGTGTTATTATTATTATTATTATTATTATTATTATTATTATTATTATTGGAATTAGTGTTTTTATATCAGACAAATTATACGTGATCAGATTTCTCTCTCTCTCTCTCTCTCTCTCTCTCTCTCTCTCTCTCTCTCTCTCTCTCTCTCTCTCTCTCTCTCTCTCTCTCTCTCTCTCTCATGCACACAATTAAAACCAATTAATGAGATACAAAAACAAAGCAATTAAGACTCAAAATCCTATCAACTCATCATCTTAATATAACTTTATTGCCTCTAATGAACTGAGAGAGAGAGAGAGAGAGAGAGAGAGAGAGAGAGAGAGAGAGAGAGAGAGAGAGAGAGAGAGAGAGAGAGAGAATATTATTTTGTTGTAATCTAAAGTATTGTGAACTTTTAATTCTCGTGATACTCGTAAAAACGGGTTTATAAAAGATATTTTTTGATTAATCCCTTGAATGAAACTAATGGAAGCGCGGATCTCTCTCTCTCTCTCTCTCTCTCTCTCTCTCTCTCTCTCTCTCTCTCTCTCTCTCTCTCTCTCTCTCTCTCTCTCTCTCTCTAATCTCTATACTGCGTGTGTTCCGTAGTTAATTATTTAATGGGTTATTTTTGTCATTAATGGAAATGTACGTTTTTTTACTATCTTTTGGCTGTAATAATGGATGAATAATATTGACAATAATAATAATAATAATAATAATAATAATAATAATAATAATAATAATAATAATAATAATAATAATAATGATGATGATGATGTACTGAAGCCGTAGCCATTATTGGAAACTTCCTCTTTGACTTCCTCCTCCTCCTCCTCCTCCTCCTCCTCCTCCTCCTCCTCCTCCTCCTCCTCCTCCTCCTCCTCCTCCTCCTCCGTAAAAGCTTTCAGAGTTTAAATGTACAAGGATGTATTCCTTTGCGGGTTTCCGAATACCAATTGGACATTTTCTGAGAGAGAGAGAGAGAGAGAGAGAGAGAGAGAGAGAGAGAGAGAGAGAGAGAGAGAGAGAGAGAGAGAGAGAGAGAGAGAGAGAGAGAGAGAGAGAGAGATAGTAGTGGTTCATGGTAATTGACAATTTTGTGTAGTGGACAATAGAGGAACAAAGAGAGAGAAAAGAGAGAGAAAAGAGAGAGAGAGAGAGAGAGAGAGAGAGAGAGAGAGAGAGAGAGAGAGAGAGAGAGAGAGAGAGAGAGAGAGAGAGAGAGAGAGAGAGAGAGAGAGAGAGAGAGAGATGAATACAGTTGAATAACCAAAATAGAATAGAACAAAAGATGGATTTACGTGTGTGTGTGTGTGTGTGTGTGTGTGTGTGTGTGTGTGTGTGTGTGCGCGTGCGTGTGTCATGTTTACCAGACTACCTTCCTCCCCCCCCCTCTCGGCCTCCCTCAGACCCGCCCCCTAGTCTGCATGTGCCTTGCCTCATGTTATTAGAGAGAGAGAGAGAGAGAGAGAGAGAGAGAGAGAGAGAGAGAGAGAGAGAGAGAGAGAGAGAGAGAGCCTGATAAGTTTCTTGATTAATAATTCATAATTGACATTGGTTTGCGAAATGTTTAATATATTGTTGTTATTTATCGTGTCAGATTTACAGATGATTGAAATGAACACGTGGCTCGCAAATACAATTGAGGAACTAATTATACGTGATTGTACAAGAAAATACAAACTTATATATCGCCAAGGTAACCAATTCTCAAGTTACTCCTTCTAATCGAAAATTCGCCATAACTTTTCTGAACATATAGAAACATTAAAATAGAGAAGAAACAGTGTGTATCGCTACAATTTGATATTCGTTGTGATGGATGTCTGAGGAAAATTTCGTTTACATCTTCGTTACGTCCTGTTCAAGAAAATATCGAAGTGGTTTGCTTAGGATTGAAATGTTACTTGTACTGTTTTCATGTCAAAGGGCATTAGTACAAACTTAAAGTACCTTCAAGACTGTGCTTACCTTACTGACAACGCTTCTAGCCGTCACCATCATCATCATCATCATTAGCACAAGGGAGCATCAAGCACTACCTACCTGAAAGTACTTACATGAACAACAATCAATCAGTCAATCAGTCACCATCCATCAGTCACCTCTACAGACGTCATCAGTCATAAGTCACTCAGCACTGACTTCCTTGACGCTGACTGTCTAAGGAGGAAGTTGATACCGTCAGTCACCACCCACAAGACCCGTCCTTTGTTACCTGGTCTCCGTCAGCACCTCCGTCTGTGTCTCCGTCAAGATGGCTACCCTCATGTCCTCAATGTTGAACCTTCTGCAGGAAAAGTTCTCTGAGTTCGATAAAGTGAGTTGATCTTCTAAGTTGTGTAGTTATGTGTTATTTTGGAACAGGGTATAAAATTAGATATGGATTGATAGACAGATAGATAGATGTATAGATAGATAGATTAACCGATGGGCTTGCCTTGTATTGTTCCTGTTTTTTTGTTTTGGTTTTTGTCACTAGATAAACTTCTTGGTCTTTTTTGTTATAATTAAAAAATGGTTTTGTATTAAGTTTCACTGGAGAATATTTTCCTCTCTCTCTCTCTCTCTCTCTCTCTCTCTCTCTCTCTCTCTCTCTCTCTCTCTCTCTCTCTCTCTCTCTCTCTCTCTCTCTCTCTCTCAATGGTGTTGCAAGGGTCAGGTTTAGTTAGGATTCGTAATGTGATTATAGGAGTAAATATATTTACTTATTCTTGCGTGAATAATAGATGTGAAGGAGGAGGAGGAGGAGGAGGAGGAGGAAGAGGAAGAGGAAGAGGAAGAGGAGGAGGAGGAGGAGGAGGAGGAGGAGTGCTTACTTAATGAAAACCTATGACCTATATAATATGTGACGGAAAAGTATGAACATATATGAAAGTTTATTACCGGTGATGACGATGGTGTGTGTGTGTGTGTGTGTGTGTGTGTGTGTGTGTGTGTGTGTGCGTGTGTGCGTGCGTGTGCATGTGGTCAGGAGAAATAATCTGGCAACTTTGTATCCACCACAGCTGGCTCTCTCTCTCTCTCTCTCTCTCTCTCTCTCTCTCTCTCTCTCTCTCTCTCTCTCTCTCTCTCTCTCTCTCTCTCTCTCTCTCTCTCTCTCTCTCTCTCTCTCTCTCTCTCTCTCTCTCTCTCTCTCTCTGTGTGTGTCTAAAAAAAAAGAGATAATGATTATATTACGTGAAAAATATTTAATCTTTCCTGAGGTATAAAAATGCACGTCCATTACTGAACCTCTTACTCACGCTACTTTTTTTTCATTAATTACTTTCATTTCCTTAGACTCGATATCCTTAGAGTCCTGTAGGATCTTACTACCTAAGGATATTTTAGCCAGACTTATTTTTCATTACCATAGGATACGTAAATGATAAACCCAATTATTAACATATTAGTTCTGCTGGAATATAGGCAAAGGAGAAAAGGATTAAGATAAATGAGAGAAGAGAATCCCACAAGAAAAGGATTGGATTCCATGATTTTGGGTTTTGATCCCCAGGTAATGGTTCGAGGTGGAAAGAATCTGATTCCATTACGCAGACTTAATCCTCTTTTTTGTTATTACTAATTGCGTATCGGACTGTGTGTGTGTGAGGAGGAGGAGGAGAAGGAGAGAAGAGAAGAGAAGAGAAGGAAGGGAAGGGAAGGGAAGGGAAGGGAAGGGAAGAGGAGTGCATCAAGAAATGGTGTTCAATCCCTTTTGGTATCAGGAGTGAAGGGAAGAGAGTTGTATTGTATTTGGAGGAGGCAGTGAGTAGGATAGGAGTGTTTGAAGGAGTTGATTGAAGCACCTTTGGATACCTGTGAGGAAGGGGCGTGATGGTGATTAACATGGGCTGCCTCAGGGAAGGTAATTAAGGTGAAGGTGAAGGGGAATCCAGAAATGGGTCAACATTGATAACCTGTATTGACTCATGTATAATCTCTAATTTATGTGTATATATTTATTTATTTATTTATTTATTTATATATATTCTTTAACTTTTATGTAAATACTTTTTGGGAGTGACAATCGGGCGAGAATTTTTGATACTTACTTCCACCTTTTTCCAAACTTTCTTCCCTTTAAACATATATAATAATAATAATAGATATAATATTTTATACATATAGTTATACATTGATTCATTGACCTCAGATGATAAATAATAAATAACTTCAGCAATAAAGCCAAAAGTAAATATATACACAGGCGACAGGTGTGGTAATATTTTCGATCAGAGGTGATTTGAAGCTGAAGTAATTACCTGGCTGCATGTGTCCGGTCCCCACACACACACACACACACACACACACACACACACACACACACACACACACACACACACACACACACACACACACACACACACACACACACACATCGTAACGCCAGAGCCAATGGTGTCAGTGGTGCAGGTGACTCAGGTTTGATAAGTTTCGTGAATTATCGAGAGAGAAAAAAAAAACTTTGACACTCCAAAATTAAGGAAAGAAAGAAAGGAAAGAATATTTTCATGTTGCATTTTGTCAGACACGAATGTAGTGTTGAATAATGGAAGTTTGGAATCATGTTTTTCATTTTTACATTTTTAAAACTCCACTTGCAAGGAGGAAGACTAGAATAAATAGAATATGAAAAAAAGGAAAAAAAATATAGCATCAAACCAGATTTGTTTTCATCAAACTCGAATGTAATATAAGGTTATAAAAATATTCCTTTTCACAATGTTTCTGTGTTAACTTTTCTTTTTTCATCCTTCTTTCATTGCAAGATAATAACATGCAATATTTAAACATAGTCTGGGATCTGAACTTGATAACCTTTATAACCTTTTATTACATAACGTGAGCAGGTAAATCTTTTTAAATCACCCGTGAAAAGTGACATTCCCTTCCTCCCTTCCTTACACACACACCATTAACATTCATCAGTGAGGGTCGTGGCATCACCTCACCCCTTCCCTTAATAGGCCCATCCCCCCATCACCCCCCATCACACCCCATCACCCCCCATCACCACCCCATCACACCCTTCATTGACGTTCTTAAATCACCTGTCTTGCTCCTATGACCCATCCTACCAGGTGAGCAGTTACCTGACACCCTCCTTAATTACACCTGTCTATATCATGTTTAGACAAGTGGCCCGTCTTGCCTCACCCCACCCACCCCACCCCACCCCACCCCTTAAGACTCCTTCCTCATTTCCCTTCCTGAAGTCCTAAAACACTGCCTTTCATCCTCTCAGGTGTCTTCAGGTGAGATCACATTACCTGGTGGAGTCTCACAGCATCTCATTATAGTATCCATTTTAAAGTTTAGGAATATCTCTCTTCATCTCATCTTCCTCTTCTATTATGCTTAGTGTGAGGTGAGGTGAGGTGAGGTGAGGTGAGGTGAGCCAAAGTTACCTGTTAGAATCTCTCTCAACTGATTAATTACTTTCTCCTGTCACTATGTTTTGACTCTGTGTGGATTCCCTTCCCCTCACACCTGTCAAATAACCCCACACTCCCCCCCTCGTTACTCCACTCCTAACCCATTTTTCTTTCTCCGTCCTGTCACCTCCTGCCAGGTACGGTAACATCACCTGTCTCATTCTTACCTTAATTACACCTACACTATAACAGAGTACCCCTCCTACCTGGCACTCCTCTTAAAGAACTTATTGCCACTTGCCCTAACCTAACCAAACCAAACCAAACCTAACTTAATCTAACCTAACCAAACCAAACCAAACCTAACTAATCTAACCTAACCAAACCAAACCTAACCAAACCTAACCAAACCAAACCAAACCAAACCTAACCTAACCTAACCTAACCTAACCTAACCTAACCTAACCTAACCTAACCTAACCTAACCTAATCTTAACTAACCTAACTAACCAAACCAACCTAACTTAACCTAACCTAACCTAACCTAACCAAACCCAAACCAAACCCAAACCAAACCAAACCAAACCAAACAAATTAAAATAAGATATAACCAAACCAATTATCTTGCCTCCTTCTACTCCCTGGATGAAACTTAACGTAATCTTACCTGCCCAAAACACCTGTCAATCACACCTGTACCTCCTCCTCTACCTGGGATGAATGGCCTCAAGAAATTGTAAGACCTCAGGGAAGGGATCAATAACTCCTCTGCTAATTTTGCCAGCAGTCACAGCCTCGTCAATAACCTTCCTTGCCCTCCAGCCCCTTGTCCCCCCGTCCTCCCGTCCCCTTGTCCTCCCTTTCCTCCTGCTGCGCGACCCAAATCCAAAAGGAGAGGATGGGAAACTTGGTAGGAGGGAAAGAAGGAATGGAGGAGGAAAGTAGGAAGTAGTGATGGAAGATGAAAGAAGTGAGTTAGGATGAGAGGAGGAAAGGTGAAGGGTAAGTAGGATAGGGAGATGTTAATGGTGGAAAGGAAGGAAGGTGATGAAAGGAAGGGATAGTGTAAAGTGTGATAATGATGGAACTACAGAACAGGGAAAGAAGGGGAGAAAAGGAGAAAGATGTAAAGGAAGAGAGGATAAAGGAAGGAGAGTGTGAGAAGGGAAGAGAAGGGGAAAAAATAAAAAAGAGGCATTTGTCTACTCTCCTCTCCTCTTACACTCCATTCTACCACTTAATTCAAGGCCTTGGTGTGTCCATCTTCATATATATATAAAAAAAATATTAATACAAAAAAAAACTTAAACTGCCACTCTTAATAATTCTTCATAATATATTTAATTTAATTTCCTCCGATCGAAGTTACCTGGGAAATCTACATAATCATATTTTTGGTCTTATTTCCTCGTTCATTTCCATATTTATTGCCATTCATTTCTCAGATCAGCCTCGTCACCTGCCCTGCCTGATACCTGTAATTAGTTGTCATTAAGGTAGAGTGACAGGTAGTAAGATCAGAGAGAGAGAGAGAGAGAGAGAGAGAGAGAGAGAGAGAGAGAGAGACTTACACACACACACACACACACACATTCATGAAAACAGTCAACACAACACTCCACATCCTATAAATATATACACTTGATACGTAGTCATTTTGAGGGGAGAAGCATACTAGTGGAGGATGAGGGATGAAGGATGAGTGGTGAGGGGGGGAGGGTGAGGGGAGAGGGGTGAGGGGCAGGCCGCGGGAAGGCTGTGTGAGGGTTGCTATGTCCTGAACCTGTTTTGTGTGCGCGCGCAGGCCTTCACTAGCCGATGAATAATGAACAGGATCAAGGCTATTTTTCAACCTGTAAACAAAGTGTCAAACAAATGGTAGGCTGTGTAAGGGGATCCAAATGTATGAGGCAGCCAGTATAAGGGAAAGTATGAGTGTATAGGTTAGTATGAGTGGGTCAAGGGTGGATATAGATGGATGGATGGGGTAGGGATGATGTGAGGGAGTGAATGAAAAGGGGAAGGAAGGATGGGATGAATGAGGATATGAAAGGCAGGTTTTAATGAGGATGGTCCAGGTGGGTGGAAAGGAAAGATAAAAGTGGTG
>JAPQNM010000011.1:1737285-1749785 GCA_029783475.1 Metacarcinus magister | reverse complement strand
GTTTGAGAGAGAGAGAGAGAGAGAGAGAGAGAGAGAGAGAGAGAGAGAGAGAGAGAGAGAGAGAGAGAGAGAGAGAGAGAGAGAGAGAGAGAGACCGTCCCATATTCCACCATTTCATCTTTAAAAATAAATATACATCCTACATTTCCCTTTCCGTCTTGTACCCCCAAAAAAAAATAATAATACTGGTTATAAAAAAAATATTCACTCGTATTTCCTTTTACATTGACTAACCAACTTTTTTTTATTTATTTAATTTTTTTTTTTCAATATATATAAATAGATGAAAATAACATTGACTCTACCTAAAAAAAAAAGATTAAGTTGACCTTCTTTCCGTCTTGTGTTAATAATAATAATGGTTAAAAAAAAAATTCCCTCGTTTATTTATTTTACATTAACCAACCAACTTTTTTTTATTTATTTTTTTATTTTATTTTATATTTACATGGATGAAAATAAAAATGAACTAAACTTAACTAAATAATAAAGTTTACCTGCAAATCTACCTGTTGTCTAAGAGCACAGGTAAGTCAGCTTATGGATGAAAGACTCGTTAGTGTAAACTGGAGGACTTTGCTAGACAGGTGTGTGAGGGGAGGTAATCTACACCTGCTGCTCTGAGTCCCCTTGCAAACCTGTGTCTAATGCATATATAATACTAGGCACCTGCAGCTTGTATGTAAGGAAAGGGCAGGGTGAGAGAGAGAGAGAGAGAGAGAGAGAGAGAGGGAGAGAGGGGGAGAGGGGGAGAAGGGGAGAGTGGAAATGGGAGGAAGAGAGGGGAAAGGGGAGAAAAAGAGGAGAAAGGACGAGACTAGGGAAAGAGAGAGTGGAAAGGGAAGGAGAGAAGGGAAAACAGTAGGAAGAGAGGGGAAAGGAAAGGGGAGGGAAATAAGGGAAAGGGGAAGGGCTTCTCTATGCTCAAATGTGCATTAAGGGGACAGGTGACGTGACAAAGAGGGGGAGGGAGGAAGGGGAGGGGGTACAGGTTAGGTTTAAAGGGTTTTTTAGGGTTGAAGGGTGACAAGGTCGGCTTAGGTACAGGTACAGGTGTGGGCTGGCGTGTGTTGGTGTGAAAGGCAGGTGTGGGCAGGTGTAGGCAGGTGTGGGTTGGTTGAGTGGTACACGGGCTCAGGTGTGAGAGATGACCTTCCTCTCACGCCATGACACTGTGGGAGGAGGGGAGGAAAGGAGGGAAGGAAGGGGAAAGAGGAAGAATGAAGGAAAGACAATATGAAGGAAGATAGGAATAAAGAGGAAATCAAAGGACGTAGAAGGAGGATTAGAATGTAGGAAGAAAATGGAGAAGGTACTACTACTACTATTACTACTATTACTACTACTACTACTACTACTACTACTACTACTACTACTACTACTACTACTACTACTACAACAATAACAATCATAAGTGACAGCCGTTTAACCTACATGAAAAAAAAATCTAATTCTTTCCTTCCATATACATTTTTCCTTTTAGAGTAACAACAACAGATTAAAAATACACTTGTATACTGTTTCAAAGCTTAATTACTACCCATTAAGCGACCATTAGAGGCAATTAGAGGCTCGTAATGGTGTTTTTCCTACTATTGTTACTTGGTATTTTGGTCTTTGTTGATTATCTTCACACATACACACACACACACACACACACACACACACACACACACACACACACACACACACACACACACACACACACACACACACACACACACACACCGTTCTTAGAGTAAATATAAACCAAGTCAGCCTTTACGCATATTTTTTATTTTATTATTATTATTTTTTTAATAGAATCTGAAAGGTTTATTTATATATATCATCTTTTTTTTCTTCTTTTTTATATCCATTTATCGTTTAAGTGTTGATGTTTATGTCATTATTTGTTTCGTAGCTCCTCCTCCTCATTATTATCATCATTATCATCATTATTATCATTACATTAGAGAGAGAGAAAGTTGGAGAGACATACATACATACATACATACATACAGACATACAGACAGACATACATAATCCAGCGTGGCATCTCTTTAAAAGGTGTGTATCGTGTTCTTATTTAACTTAACTTAGAATCGAGAAGCTGAGACGAACACTTCCATCCTTCATCCCAACTCGAGCCAGCTTGTGTCTCTGTCTCACTGGACCCAAGGATGCTGTATCCCTTTAATGGACCATATTTATACTCACCCTCTTCTTCCTCCTCCTCCTCCTCCTCCTCCTCCTCCTCCTCCTCCTCCTCCTCCTCCTCCTCCTCCTCCTCCTCCTCTGTCTTCATATCCGGTTCGTTTATTCTCGTAGTTTTCTTAATTCGTCTTCTCTCTCTGTTCTGCTTGGCCTCCTCTTCTTTCTCCTCCTCCTTTTTCACCTCCTCCTCCTCCTCCTCCTCCTCCTCCTCCTCCTCCTCCTCCTCCTCCTCCTCCTCCTCCTCCTCCTCCTCCTCCTCCTCCAATGAAGATCTGATAAGTTTATGAATACGAGGTAAAACTGCATTATTGACAAAACCTAGAAACTTTCCACGAAACACATCTGGTGAAAGTTTAATGCTTTCCACAAACACCAGAACACAAGGAACAGGTGGAGGTGGAGGTGGTGGTGGTGGTGGTGATGGTGTTGTCATGGCAAACAAGCAAAACAAACAAACAAACACACCACCACCCACCTAATGACTGCCAATTACTCAACAGTGAAAGAAAGAGCGCTGGCTGAACACACACACACACACACACACACACACACACACACACACACACACACACACACACACACACACACACACACACACACACACCACACACACACACACACGTCACTGCTGCGGGGGCGTCAAGGTACAGGGGCGTGGGAGGTAAATGGAGGGAGGAGGGTGAGGAGAGGGATGAGGGGTGAGTGGGTGGAGAGGGATGAGGGGAGACTAACACGACACTATCCCAGGTATGAGTGTGCTGGAGAGGTCAAGGAGTCAAAGGTTAAAGGATATAGATACTCTTTGTGATGAGGAATGTGTCGTGTGTCTCCATGGTAAAGGGGAAAAAAAATATGAGTGTGTTTGGAATTGACAGAAGTGAGTTTTATTTATTTATTTATTTATTTTTTTTTCATTGTTATTGTTATTGGAGGACCAGCTAAGGGCAAAAAAAAAAAAATGTTATATAAAAAAAACTAGAATATAGTAGATAAATAAAATAATAACATAACTTAGTAGATGAATAACAAAAATTAAATCCAAAAAACATGACAAACTATTAAGATAAGCCTAAAAAAACGTACATGACCCTCCATAGGCCTACGCAAACGTACATGAAGTCCACATAAACGCACACATACGTACATGAACGGGTCGCCGGGCCAGTCTATCCAACTTTATGTAGGTTGTGTTTCATCCCGATGTTTTTTCCGTCTCTCTCTCTCTCTCTCTCTCTCTCTCTCTCTCTCTCTCTCTCTCTCTCTCTCTCTCTCTCTCTCTCTCTCTCTCTCTCTCTCTCTCTCTCTCTAATTGCTCTTAAATGTCGAGGGCCTTCGGGAAAAATAAAGATAATTAAAAATTCCATAATAGAAAGGAGGAGGAGGAGGAGGGAAATAATATACATGTGGAAATAAATAGACGTCAAATATCTTTCTGGTAACTGTGTGGCAATGAAAATTTTATATAAACAAGTATAAAAAAAAAAGGAAAAAAGGAAAAGAGAATAAAAGAAAAAAAAATGAAGAAAATTAATGAAAACAAAAAAAAAAACCGGGTTCTCTATGTGTTTTTTTTCTATTTGAGTTTTATCTCCTTGCTATTTGCGTTCTTCCGTCAAGGGAAATTCAGTGGACATCAAGGAATTTTAAACTGGAATGGGAATATGACTTGGAATATTAAATTGAAAAACTAGCTGACAGGAAACAGCAAAATAAAAACTGGTAATGTTATCCCGTTAAAAAATGAGAATGAAAAGCATTACACTTTATTCCCATTATATTGTTGAAGAAACTCCTCCCTTTACCTCTCTTAATGGGTAATCTTCCTTCCCTTTACCTCTCTTAATGGGTAATTTTCACTTTTACAATGCAATACACCCATATTAGCACGTTAATGGTAAACAAGTAGATTAAACAGGAATGAATGACCTTTGACTAGATTGGAAGGGAAGAAGAAGGTGGTGGTGGTGGTGGTGGTGGTAGTGGTGGTAATGGTGGTGGTGGTCTGAACGTTTCGTCAAGTTAGTTTGAACGCAGTATAATAGGTTTGTGGCGCCACTTTCTCCTGAGTCACGCTGCGCCACAACCTAGATTAATGGTGGGATGTGTATGTGTGATGTACCGCGTGTAAGTGTTGGTCATGGTGGGGGAGGAGGAGGAGGAAGAAGAAGAGGAAGAAGAGGACAGGGAGTGGTAGGGTGAGGTCGTCATTTCAAGATAGGGAGCTGAAAGAGGAGAAGGATGGTATCAAGTGTTGGGGAGGAGATGGGGAAGGAGATGAGGCTGGGGAGTGATGGGAGAATGAAGGGAAATTGATAAGTGGAGTCAGGTTGGAGAGGAAGAAGGCTGAGGCGGGGAATGGGGAGGAGTGAGTCTGAGGAGTAGTGGGGATTAGTTAGGTGGAGACTGAGGAGAGGTAAATTGGGGACTTGGTAAGGTGTAAGAGGCTGGGGGAGATAGAAGAGGGATTTGGGAGCGTCTGGGGAAGGTGCATGTGGCAGAGGGAGGTGGAGGAAGGACTGGGGGAGGTGGAGGAGGCTGGGGGAGGTAGTGGAGGCTGTGGGGAGGTAGTGGAGGCTGTGGGGAGATGGGAAGGCTGGGGGAGGATAGTGGAGGTGAATTTACCACTAAGGGGACAAGCAATAAGCAGCTGAAGGGATGTAGAGTCACGGAGGCTTAAGTTGGGTGTTTCGTTTCTCTTCAGTAGTCAAAAGTTAAGGATAGAGAACAGGTCGTGCCTCTATCACCTCCACCTCCACGCCCCTTAGTGCCTCGTATACAAGTGTAGGAGACGACTTACTACTCCACCTACCATGCTGTCTCTCTTTGACGGCAACTGGTGGAGGAAAAGTGGAGATGGGTGTAGTGATGGTGGTCTTGAAGATGTAAATGTGTGTGTTACCTTTTCTGTCTTTTTTTTGTGTGTGTTTTTGTGTGTTAATTAAGTGTACCTGTGTAGTGTTTGTGGCAGGTGTTTGATTAAGTGTGTTATATCTACGTAAAGTGTGTAGGTATTTTGGTGTTTTTTTGTGTGTGTTGGTGTGTGTTTTGTGGATCTAAACTTTGCCCTCGGAAGGAAAAGGTTGAGTTGAAAGTGAGTGAAAGTAAGGAAAAAAAAAGGAGGAAAAGTTAATAGAGTGATGATGGTAATTAAATGTATGTGTGTGTGTGTGTGTGTGTGTGTGTGTGTGTGTGTATGTGTGTGTATGTGTGTGTGTGTGTGTGTGTTAGTGTATACACATGAATAATCAACACACAGAACAACCCCAAACACACACACACACACACACCCACACACACACCCACACACACACACACACCCACCCACACACACACCCACCCACACACACACACACACCCACACACACACACACACACCCACACACACACACCATTGTCCTGGCAACCAAAACAAAACATGACTCTATTCTTCACTAATCACCACTTATCTTTCCCTTCCTACATATTATACCCAGAACCCAAACTGCTCCATTAACCTGTGTACCCTTGACCTTGACCTCCCCGTGTATCCCCCGTGCAAGAACATCAATTACCAAGAAGTGCAATCATACTTATCAAAAAAAAATTACCTAACCTAACCTGAACACGAATTGAAATGACATAATAAGCTAATCAGAAACTTTCATAAAATAGTGAGATACATTATAATTATTACCTGTGACTTTTAATAGGTATCTGGATTTGATTACCTACCTGTAATTAGTGTGCAGTGATGGGCGTCTACCTGAGTGATAGGGGACAGGTGTGTGGCAGGTGTAAGGGTGTTAATTATGGCTCCTCATCACCAAATATGAGATTCTTGAATAGTGTGAGGTTTTATTCTTCATTATTTTAGGTTCCTCTATAATAAGTATCTTCCTGAGGTGTGATTTACCTTCCTCCTCCTCATTACTTATATATTGTGAGGTTCTAATCAACAACCTCATGAAATTATGGTTATATCTCTATTTATCTTTACCTTATAGCTTCATTTTCATAATCTGATGTGTTATTTACTAGGTTGTTGGTGTGTGGGGCTGAAAATAGTTGCTCTAGATAATGTGAGATTCTGATACAAGGTTCTGACGTCTCGTACTCGTGAATTCATTGCTCTAATTCCTTGTTTTCTTGTGTGATGTTAAGACTCGAAAGACCGTTCTTGTCATGTGTGGGTGCTTATAGATGGTATGGAGTCCGTTTTCTTCTTTGCATTGTCACTCTTTAAGGTATCAGAATCTACTTTTCCGTGTGTATAAAGGTTCAGATCCCATGCTTAGGATCAGGATCAGGTAATAGTTTTGAATTCTGTAATAGTGTTCCGTTGTAAAGTTGTTGTTTTTTTGTAGTTTTTAGTCTCCGTTATGAATGGTGTTTGATTCTAAATTCATCTTTTTTTCTTCTTTTGTTGCAGAGAAATAAGGAGTTTATGCAGGACGTGCTGTATAATTCCACCAGAAAGGACGGTAAGCTTATCTCTTGTTCCTATTGTTCTTATTCTTCCTCTTATCTTCTTTCCTCCTCCTTTCCATTCCTGTTTTCTCTTCTCATATCCGTCTTATCTATCTACCTTCTTCTTTCCCTCTGTCTCTCATTTTCTCTTTTCCTTTCTCTATCCCTTCCTTCCTCCTTCCTTTCTTCTGTCCCTCTTCCATTTCTGTCTCATTTTCATCCTGTCTTTTATCTATCCCTTCCTTCCTTCTGTCCCTTCTTCCATCCTTGTTTGATTTTTCTTCTCTTCTCCTATTTTCTCTCCCTCCTTCTCTTCGTCCTTCTTGCAATCCCGTCTCGATTTTTCTCCTTCTTTCTCTCTGTCCCTCCTCCTTCCGTCTCATTTTCCTTTCACATTCCTCGCGTTCTCTCCTTTCTCATTCCTGTTATTGCTTTTCTTTCACCCACTCACAACTCAACTTCATTTTTCCTCCCTCTCTCTCCATCTCTCTCTCTTTTTTTTTCTTCTTTTCCTCTTTGATCTAAACCTTGTATTTTTTTCCTTTTCTTTCTGTCTCATCTTTCTCCTCATTTTCTTTCTTCTCTTCTTTATCCTTCATTCGTCCATCCTTCTCATTTCCTTTTTTTTTTTTTTCACTGTATTTTTTATTAGTTTTGATGTATTTTGTCAACCATGAATTGTCTATCTGTCAGATGCATAAACTCAAATGAATATTCACAATGAGGAATTATGAGTTAATACTTCTTTTTTTTCACTATATGTCCTGGAAACAGAGTATTATTGTTTCTACATCTGTTGCAAGTGCTTAAAGAGGGGGTGGGTGGGGGGGGGATAGATGCGTTTCCAGCAGACTTCCCCACCCCCACCCCCCACCTCTGCCTTCCTCTTTAATACAAGGAAGTGCTATTGTAGTTCTAGCTTCCCTGTATTAAACTAAGTATGAAAATCAAGCTTGTATATTTCATTACTTCGGTGGCAGGATTAAAAAAGTGTGGCGCGTGTGTGTGTGTTGAAAAGGCTTTCGTGGAAGTGTTGATGTTGACACTAGTGCAAGATTATTAGAGCACGAAAAGCCTTCCTCCGAGCCTGAGGTGACGTGAGGTGAGGTGGGTACGCGGGGAGCCAGATGGGAGGGATACAGGTGAGATGAGGCACAAGTGAGGTGAGGTGGTACAAGTGTTGTGATGCAGGTAAGGTGAGGCACAGGTGAAGATGAGGCAGGTAAAATGTGGTACAGGTTATATGAGGCAGGTAAGGCGTGATACAGGTGAGGTGAGGCAGGTGTCTAATTAGTGTTTATGTGTCCCCAGCCTCGTCAGGATCAGTAATGGAGGAGGGCCGCGCACTGTGGCGGCGTGTGGGGTCACGGCGGCGTCGGTCCGGCACGCCCCGGGAGCTGCCTAAGGAACCCGTGATGGGCAGGGAACAGCAGCGCCGCGCCTCTGCAAACTCACCCACCAGAGCCGCCTCCTCCTCCCCCGTCAGAAACCCCGCCGCCGCCCACCAGCAGAGGAGCAGCTCCATCTCAGTGCCACGCGCCTCCAGTACCCTTCCCAAGGGGTTCAGTATGGCACCCCGCGGGACGCCGCCCAGAGACACCGCGTCGCCGCAGCAGAGAGGCTCAGACTCCAACTACGGCTCACCTTCCCATGAGAGGAACAAGTCAGAGTCACCCTCGAGGGACTCCTCTTCACGTAACTCCACCCCGCGGGGCACACCCACTAAGTCCTCACCCGTCCCTGGCACCCCGACCCGTGAGGTGCCCCGCCGTCCCAGCCTGACCCGCGCCGCCAGCTTCGACAGTCCCTCCGTCAGTCCCCGACGGTCCAGCCTCCGCAGTGCCGTGCTGCGCCTCCGATGCGAGTCCCAAGACACAGCGGAGGAGGACGAGGAGGAGGAGGAGACCACTCCAGCTGTCACCTTCAGGGGGATTGACCGAGAGGAGGAGGAGGAGGAGGACGAGGAAGAGGAGGAGGAGGAGGAAGACGATGACGAAGAAGAGGAGGAGATGAGTGAGGGGAAAGGGTCCAGCCGAGTGGTGAATGGTGAGGGCGGGGTGAAGGGGAGAGCCAAGGGGAGGAGGCGAGCTAAGGGGAGGCGTGGAAGGACACAAGTGGAACCTCAAAGATCACAGGACCTCGACTCTCCCAGCAACGCAGCAGTGCCTATTGTGGAGGTAAGATCTCTCTCTCTCTCTCTCTCTCTCTCTCTCTCTCTCTCTCTCTCTCTCTCTCTCTCTCTCTCTCTCTCTCTCTCTCTCTCTCTCTCTCTCTCTCTCTCTCTCTCTCTATCTATCTCTGCTTCCACAGTATGTATAAGTGTTTGTTTTCGTTTCACTTTAGGCAAATAAAAAGTTCCAGCGAGTCAGTTGGTTCATGTGTTCGGAAAGCGAGTCAGTATTTCGAATCACTTTGACCTTGGCTTCGGAGCTTCGGTGTTTGACAGGCGTGCACGGTTTCAAACGGTGCTGCTGCTGCTGCTGAATACTTCCAAACGGGGCTGAAGGGTGGTCGACACACTCACTCTCTCTCTCTCTCTCTCTCTCTCTCTCTCTCTCTCTCTCTCTCTCTCTCTCTCTCTCTCTCTCTCTCTCTCTCTCTCTCTCTCTCTCTCTCTCTCGTTCATTTTTACCTTGTTTTGTTTAACATCATCATTATCTTAACCCTTTTACCCTCCCTGACAACCGAGGGGAAGGGAGGGGAAGGGAGCAGCATGGAGGAGGTCAAGGGGGTGAGGAGGGGAGAGGACTAGTTAAACAAGTGGATGATAGAGCAACAGTCAAATGGGGGAGGAAGGTAATGAAGGGCAAAGGAGAGGGGAAAAAATGAGGAAAAGGAGAGGGGAAAAATTAAGGAAAAAATAGGAATGTTTGCCTCTTAGTTGTGATTACTGGAAGAAAATGACGTTGATTGGATAAAGAAAATGTAATGTTATCCACGAAACAGATATTTTGTGAATTTTTTGATTTGGATTTTTACGTTTAATTTTATCTTTATTTTTTATTTTTTATTTTGTTGCACTTAATTAAATGAGAATTAATAACTTGGATGTTCACTTTAAAGTTTTGCAAATAAAAAAAATAAAAAAAAGTGCAATTCAATCATAGTAATTCTCCCTAAATGTCAAAAATATCTATAAAAAAAAAATACTTACATGTCAGATTTTTATTTTTTTTCATTTTTTATTTTGTTTTTATGAAGGAACATCACAGATTTTTTTTTTAACATTTTTTTTTCATCAGCCTTTTCACTTTTTTATGCCTTTGATCTATTGTTCTTTAGCTACAGATAACAAAAAGGCACACACACACACACACACACCTTATCTCAACACACACCACCACCACCACCACCACCACCACCACCACCACCACCACCACCACCACCACCACCACTAGGCACCTTTAATACCAGCAGCCCAGCTAGACTTCCTCACCTGCCTACCTAGCAACAGAACCACACACACCACACCATGCAAGACCAACAGAAACGTGGAAACTAACTACGAAGGGAAACTAACTATTTAAGAAGAAATGCTAGCAAGGGAAGAATAGAAATAAGGGGATAATCAAAGGGAAAATAAAGTGCGTGGAAATAAACGGGAGAGTGAAAGAGTTATGGAATTGTATATATATAGAGAAAGAGCTACCGTTGACTCTCTTTAAGTGTGCACAGGGGAGAGGGGAGGCGAAGGGAGAGGTGATGTGACCGGAAATGATGAGAGTGGAAGCCCTGAGAGGTATTAGTGCAGGTGTGTGAGGGGAAAGAGAGGGGAAAAAAGGGGAAGGGAGGCATGTGGAAGCGTACCTCTCCTCTCCCCCCCCCTCCCCACTCCCCTCCCTCCCCCCCGATCCTGTTTTGTTGATGGTGGAAAAGTTTATGATATTTTTTTTCCCCTCAGTAAACAATGGATATAATGGAGAGGCAGGCACACACACACACACACACACACACACACACACACACACACACACACACACACACACACACACACACACACACACACACACACACACACATCATTACATATTCCTGTCACTATCTCTTCTTTATTATCCTCTTTCGCTCTCGTTCCCTCCCTCTCCCTCTCTCTCTCTCTCCCACCTCCTCCTCCTTCCTCGACCCCCCCTCCACCCCCACCCGCCCCCCGCCCCCCTGGATGCGGGAGAACACCAGTAACCTTCCCTCACGACTCTGATTGGATAAAACTTGACAAATTGAGATAGAAAATGGAATCTAAGGATGTGAAATCTTGAGAGACCATAATTTTCTGAAGACTAACCCGGATCTTCTCTTTTTTTTTTATTTTATTTCATGAGAAGATGTGGGAGTTTGTAACGGTCGTGGTGCAGTTCAGATCTCTCTCTCTCTCTCTCTCTCTCTCTCTCTCTCTCTCTCTCTCTCTCTCTCTCTCTCTCTCTCTCTCTCTCTCTCTCTCACTCTCTCTCTCTTTCTCTCTTTCGCTCGCTCGCTCGCTCTCTCTTTCAAACTCCTTTAAACTCTTGCTTGAAAAAAAAAAGATAGAAGAAAAGAAAAACGGATTATGTAAGTTATCCGTTAAATCATCTTCCTCTTCTCTTCTTTACGTCCGTCTGGCTCTCACGTCTTCACCCCGAGGCAGTAAGAGGCTCGTCACTGGCTTAACACGTCCTTGCCTTTCCCCTCACGTCTACCCGGAGGCTGTGAGGGGAGTGTCTCGAGTCGTCTTGCCTTCTTGACCTTTGCCACTTAACAGGAGACGTCGTGATGATCCTATTCAGAGTCCTGTAGGAGGGGATCTAGACGCCCATTACTCCTTTATCATCGTGGTGGGTGGGTTAGAGGCTCACAGTACCAGCATACCCAATCCCAGTACCCGTATGCCCACTCCCAGTACCCGCATACCCACTCCCTTTGACCTCCGTGTGACAAGCTAAAGGGAATGAGATTTGGGCACGTGAGCTGTCTGGCTTTTTACCTCCTCTTCCTCAAACTCCTTCCTTTTTCCTCTTTCTCCCCTCTTTATCCCCTCTTGTCCTCCTACCTTCTCTTCCTCTCCCCTCTTATCCTCCTCCTTCCTCTTTCTCCCCTCTTATCCTCTTACCTCCCCTTCCCTCTACCTCCTTCCTCTTTCCCTCTTCTGGTCTTTTTGTCTGCTAAAGTGAAGGACAGCAAGAGTGTGTTTGGGTTACTAATCCCTAGATCTACTCGGCTCAGAGGGAGGGTAAAGTGCGCCGTATACCTCTCAGTGTAGCCAGCAGAGTGTTCCAGGAAGGTATATGATTAAAATTTTGGTTTGTTGATATTTGTGTGAGGGGAAAGAGAGAGTGAGTGTATAGAGGAGGAAACTTAACCTTAGTATATTTATAGAAATGTGTAGGATAGATATTTTTTTCTCAGTATTATTAGGAAAAAAGATTATAATGAGGAAGATAATGTATGGAAGAAAAATGTATAATGCTTCGATATTTTAGAATTCTACACCTGCATACATCTGGAATACATGTTAGTGACGTGTTTCCATCCTTATACCCATTTAAGGGGAAATTAGTACATGGTCACCTCTCTCCCCCCTCCTTTCCCCTCTCCCTCTCTCTCTCCCCTCACTCACTCACTCACTCACTCACTCACTCACTCACGTCCTTGTACTCAATATATGATGTACAAATGAGGGTAACGAGAATATATATGCTTTCCTGCCTGCATTTTCCTACCTTTTCTTACACACACACACACACACACACACACACACACACACACACACACACACACACACACACACACACACACACACACACACACACACACACACACACACTGACACTTTCCCCACCCGCATAGCCTCCCTCCCTCATATCTCATCTCTCTCTCTCTCTCTC
>JAPQNM010000011.1:1707285-1729785 GCA_029783475.1 Metacarcinus magister | reverse complement strand
CATTAATACACCCTTGCTACCCCACTCAATACTTAATCCTTGTACCATATCCTTATTTTGTCTTGTTTATTAAATTTTACCTTATTTTCCCTCTTTTTCATCTCCCTTTTATTCGTGTTTTTTTGTTTTCCTATTTGCATCATGTTAATTATTGTTATTTATTCTTTATTTTGTTAACTTTAAACATGTGTTATTTTTTTTTCCACTGTATTGTAATTTTTCGTCTTTCTTTCATTTTCTTTTTCCAAATATTTCTCTTTCTTTCTTTCTGTTCAGCCTTCTTTCACCTCCTTTCTCTTTTATGATCCTCTCTCTCTCTTTCTCTCTCTTTCTTCTGTGCTACCTCCTCCTCTCCTTCATGACCACCTCCTACTCCTCCTCCTCCTCTTCCTTCAGTACCTCCTCCTCTCTTCTTCTCCTTCTCTCCTTCTCGACCTCCTCTCTCCATTTTTCTCTTCAGTATCTCATCAAACTCTTCTCCATTTCCACAACATTCCCCAACCCTCCTCCTCCTCCTCCTCCTTCCTGCCGGCGTTTGCCGGAGGGAGAGGTGGGTGGGGAGGAGCCTTCCACTTTACTATCCTTTACCTCAGACTTGTAGAGAATATAGAAGTAGAGTAGCTACACAGGCAACCTTGTAAGGCCCACCAGGGCTGTTGTTGCCTGTTATTCCTTTGTATTCCTTTGTATTCCTCCTCCTCCTCCTCTTCCCTCCTCTTCCCTCCTCTTCCCTCCTCCAGTACCACATGTAACCACCCACCCACCCACCGACCCTCTCCTCTCCTTCAGTCAACATCTAACCACCCTTCCTCCCGTCTCTCCTTCCCTCACAGTGTTCCAGCAAGGGTCTGAAGGCAAGTCTTGGTTTATAATCCTTCGTGGTTCCGTCAACGTTGTTATTCACGGGAAGGGAGTCGTCAATACGTTACACGAGGGGGATGACTTCGGTAAACTGGCCCTCGTGAATGATGCCCCCAGGTAAGTGTGAAGAGAAGAAAGTGTGTGTTTGTAAGTGTGAGGGGGAAAAAAAAGTGTGTGTGTTTTTCTTTTCCTCTTGCATCATATTTATCCCTTTATCATTATTTTCTTTCGCCTCTTCAATCTGTGCTTGATAATGGCTTCCGCACTTTCTCTCTCTCTCTCTCTCTCTCTCTCTCTCTCTCTCTCTCTCTCTCTCTCTCTCTCTCTCTCTCTCTCTCTCTCTCTCTCTCTCTCTCTCTCGTCTTATTAATCTCCTTTCCTCACTTCCTGGTTGTTTTGAGGGCTCCTATCCCCTCCTTTCCCCTCTCTTCCCCTCTCTTCCCCTCCCCTCTTTCTATTGCTGTCCCTCCCTCCTTCCCTCCTTCCCTCCTTCCCTCCTTCCCTCCTTCCCCTTCCCTCCTTCCCTCTTTGGTAAATCTCCTTCACTTTATTGGTGGATATTGTGGTTTTCCTTTGGCTCATGTTTGTGTGAGTGTGTGTTCTCTCTCTCTCTCTCTCTCTCTCTCTCTCTCTCTCTCTCTCTCTCTCTCTCTCTCTCTCTCTCTCTCTCTCTCTCTCTCTCTCTCTCTCATACTGTTTATTATAATTTTCACAACTCTGTAATCCTTTTTCATCCTCCTCCTCCTCCTTCTATTTATATGCGCAAATCCTAACCAACCCTACCCCTTCCTCCTCCTCCTCCTCCTCCTCCTCCTCCTCCTCCTCCTCCTCCTCCTCCTCCTCCTCCTCCTCCTCCTCCTCCTCCTCCTCCTCCTCCTCAGGGCTGCCACCATCATCCTTCACGAGGACAACTGCCACTTCCTGCGTGTGGACAAGGGTGACTTCAACAGAATCATGAGGGACGTAGAGGCCAACACGGTGAGGCTCAAGGAACACGGGCAGGACGTTCTGGTGCTGGAAAAAATATCCTCCAACGCCCACACCCACTCGCATTATAAGTAAGAGGGTTTTGTTTTTCTCTCTTTATTTCATGTCTTTGTCACTACTACTACTACTACTACTACTACTACTACTACTACTACTACTACTACTACTACTACTACTACTATTACTCTACAGGTACACGGTAATGTCAGGTACGCCGCAGAAGATGCTTGAACACCTGCTGGAGACTCGACTAGATGGAAGGCGAGGAACTTCAGGTGTTGAGTTGACGAACCTTCCCCTCAGACGCTGCGAGCTGGCTACCACGGACCTGTTCCTCGATGACTTCCTCCTCACCCACATCGTGTTCATGCCCTACCCACACCTGACCAAGGAGCTGCTCAGACAATATCCTTTTGATGGCAGATTTGTGATGGATTACCAAATGGAGTCTTCTTATTCTTCTTCTTCTTCTTCTTCTTCTTCTTCTTTTTTTTAGGGGGTGTTTAAACTTTTTTCGGGGTGTCTAGATTTTTTTTGGGTCTTCTGTTTGTCTTTTTTTTTATAGTTTTTTCCTTATTATGTTTCCTATCTGATTTTCCTTTTGTTTTACTCTTCTTTTTCCTCTCTATATGTCTTTCTCTCATTTGTTTTCTTTTGAGCTGCTTCGAAATCTGCTTTTTTTTTCTTTCCCCCTCTCTTTCTTGGCCTGTTGTGTTGTGTTGTGTTGCCGCTGTGCTAAAAGGTGAGGGGTCAGAGGGGATGCTGGGAAGGGAATTAAGGGGAGTGAACGGTGGTGGTGGTGGTGATGGTGAGGGTGGTGGTGGTGGTGGTGGTGGTGGTGGTGGTGGAGGGGTGGAGGGGGGAGGGGGGCTGAGGGGCTAAGCCAAAAGTAAACATTGTGTGAGTTTGTGTTTGTGTGGGTGTGTGTATTTGTATGTGAAAATAACAACACACACACACACACACACACACACACACACACACACACACACACACACACACACACACACACACACACTATAACAAACTTTTTCTTCTGTAGCAAAATACTTTACACTCATTAATAAACAAAATAGAATCACATAACAATAATAATACAAAAAAAGAAAAAGCTAGTTCATTCCTTTAAATTCCAAATATAGAATCCCATATTTTCCCATTCAAACATAACAAAAACTCACTAATTATACCCCCCATCCCCCCCACCACCCCCACCCCCCTACTCCCCCCCCAAAAAAAAAACATCAACAATTTTTCATTCTCATTTGTATACGTCACTGAAATTGAATGTAAACCTTTTATGCAACAATTATCGTTGGTCTGTGTTTCCATTATTGATTGCAACGTTGTTATTGTCGCGGGTGCCAGTTGCGAGAGACCTAACCCAATAATTTCTTTTTCCCCTTTTTTCCCCCTTTTTTCCCCTTTTTTTCCCCTTTTTTCCCCTTTTCCCCGCATTGTTTAGCCTGTCTGTCCTCAGTTGACTGGATGGACTTGTACCTTTGACCGGAAAAAAAAAAAAAAAGTGTTACATGTTGCTAGTGCTTTGCTGGAATTCTTTTTTGTCTTCTCTCTCTGTCTGTCTTTCTCTTTCTCTCTCATGTTTCAGTATTCCACCCTTACAGAGCGTCACCTTTTCCTTAACTCCTTCGCCACTTATCGCATTGACAGCCAGAGTAACAGTCAAGACCAAGAGTTCATCGTGGCGTGTAAGAGGAGAGTGATTCATTTTGTGCACCGCTGGGTTATGACCATTAAAACGCCAGTCTTCACCAGCCCCGCAGCCTCACAATTCCTGCAGGTGTGTAGTGTGTGTGTGGCAGAGGGAGGAGGGCGGTGGGTTGGTGTGGTGTGTGTGTGTGTGTGTGTGTGTAGGTGGTGGTAGGAAAGAGTGTGAAGGGGTGGTGAAAGAATGTGTGTGTGTGTGTGTGTGTGTGTGTGTGTGTGTGTGTGTGTGTGTGTACGTTTTCACAGTCAGCTGGAACGGAAGCATATATATATTTTTTTTTAATAACGAAAACCCAAACACACAAACCCAAATAACAAAACAAAAACAAAAAATAGTCAAAACACACAATTGTAAACATGAACCACACACACACAAACAAAAAAAAACCTCACCACACAACACACATGACCTCACTTCACCTCACATCACCTTGACCTTCCATACCCTACCACCACACCAACAGACACTACAGGAAGAAGTCGCAAAGGACGTGGAAATCTACGGCGTGGCCCTTCGAGACGAGGCTACACTGATGCTGAGCGTGGCAGAGGCGTTAGAGAGGTTTGAGAGGGACAGATCAACAGCAGGAGTCAGTAAATGGAAACTCCCTACCAGCGGCCGTCCCATCAGCCTCTTCGGTGTTACGTCTACGGAGGAACCAGCGGAGCCTCATCGTGCTATCAGGCCGCAAGATGATAGTAAGGGCCCCGGCACCCCCGAGGTTTCTCTGTCTCACCCCTTGATGTGGTCCTCTGGTAACGTATGCCCCGCTTGAGTTACTCTTCCTCCTGCTCCTCTTGGGTATGGCTAGCGTGTAGGTGGTACTCTTGTGGAGGATAATTAAATGTTTGTTTGTTTCCTTGCCTTCCCTCCGCAGCACAAAGAGAAATTGTGGGAAGGAAAGTTAAGTACGTACCTTCCGTTTTCTTTTTGTCTGTGTTTGGGAAGGCGGGAACTATTTCATTTGTTTTGTTATCCTCGCTTTGAGCTCATCCACCCACCGCTGTGCTTGACTGTAGAGAGCGCATTTGTTATGTTAGTTTAGCTCTGTAGACTTTTTTTTCTTCTTTTAAATTCCTTCCCACAGTGATTGTTTGTGTAATTGCTTCATGAAAATTATCCTTTTTTATTTATTTTGCATCTACATCAAGCACGTCTAAATTCCTTTTGCTCTTAGACTGCATCATTATAACTCCTTGTCATGATTATTATTATTATTATTATTATTATTATTATTATTATTATTATTATTATAGTACCTTAGACACTGTAGTTATAGATCTATTCTTTTTATGTAGTAATGCATTTGTAATATGATGATTTATTTTTGTCTTTACCTTTTTAGTATTGTATGTTCCTCTCTGTATTACCTGTGCATCTTACTGCCTGTAGCACATGTAGCACCTGTAGCATCTTGTCATTACCTGTAGAATTCCACCACACTGATTACCTCAATGTTATAAATGCCTTGAACATTTTTTTGTCCTTCCTTAGTTACTCATATTGTCACATATTACGGACAACAAAACTCTCTCTCTCTCTCTCTCTCTCTCTCTCTCTCTCTCTCTCTCTCTCTCTCTCTCTCTCTCTCTCTCTCTCTCTCTCTCTCTCTCTCTCTCTCTCTCTCTCTCTCTCTCGTTCTCGTTCAAACTATGATTGAAGGATTTAACCACCTTCATTATAATATTTTTTGATGAAGCGAATAAGTGAAGAGGAAATTTATCTCCCGGAAAGAAAATACGACACCAATTAATGTTTTTTTTTCTTCTAATTTAGTACTTTTATTAAATTACAATTTTTTGTGTTTAGTGATCGATATAATAGAAAACGAAAGTCATTTATCAAGCTTATTATTTTTTTAATTGATGTAAATAGAAGTACAAAAGTTTAATTAAAGAAGAACAAAGATTTTTTTTTTTTTTTTATCAAGTCGATCGATAAATTTTGACTTTTTTTTTTCTTTTTTTCCCATCCTTTATTTTTTAAGTTGTTTTCGTGTCACGTGACTTTGAGATGCGTTTCCATTGTGTTTGTTTTTCATTGTTCGTGTTTTTGAAAGACAGGAATTTGACTTAAATTACTTTTCCTCTACTAAAGTTTATTTCCCTCCCTTCCCTCTTCTCAATTTTTTCCCATCTTTCTTACTCCTCTCAATTTTTCCCTCATCTTCCCTTCCCCTCCACTCATAGTTTCCATCATCTCTCCATCCTCTCAATCCTCTTCTTCCTCTCAATTTTTTTTCCCTCCCTTCCCTCTTCTTCTCAATTTTTCCCTCCTCTCCTTTCCCCTCTTCTCATACTTCCCCTCCTTTCCCCTCGTCTCATTATTTCCCTTTTCCCTCCCTCAGTAATCTTCAGAGTGTACTGCGCAGACCACACGTACTGTACCTTGAGGTTTCCGCTTAACACGACCAGTGAGGTTATCAAACGTTCGGCTGCAGACAAGATTGGACTTCGGCAAGAGAACCTATTGATGGTGGAACTGAAATCGACGGGTAAGTTAATTAAGAAAGAATGGAAGGGAAGGTGTGTGTGTGTTTGTTGATATTGAATTTATTTGTTTATTTATTTATTTATTTATTTTCTTCTCTTTGTGGATTCATTATTATTATTATTATTATTTATTTATTTTTTTTATGGATAAGCTGTCTCTTTTTTTTACATTTTTTCGTTGTGTTTGAAATATGTCTTTATAAATGTTGTTGTTCTCTCTCTCTCTCTCTCTCTCTCTCTCTCTCTCTCTCTCTCTCTCTCTCTCTCTCTCTCTCTCTCTCTCTCTCTCTCTCTCTCTCTCTCTCTCTCTCTCTCTCTCTCTCTCTCTCTCTCTCTCTCTCTCTCTCTCTCTCCTAATCACTTCTATTCTACAGGTGAAGTGGTGCCGTTTAGAGAGAGGGAGATTTGCCCCCCGACTGCCCTGACACTCAACGGGCGTCTCTTCATATCCAACAAGGACCACCTCGACGCCCTTGTAAGTAGGAGGTGAAGTCCTACTCACCTGTGCTGTCTGTTCTTCCTTTGTACTCCTTTTTACCTACCTACCTACCTACTACACCTGCCTTGGTTATTGTGTTGTGTTATTCATATATATTTTTTTTATTATGTATATTAGTTTTTTTCTTTGTTGTGTGTGTGTTACTTGTGTTTCTGTTTTGTTTTTTTCATTCTTGTTTTTTCTTGTTGTTGTTATTGTTGTTAATGTTATATCTATTCCCATGTTTAGTTTTTTTTTTTATATATAGAATGTTAGATGAAATGACGATAACTTTTCCTCTTTTCGCTTTCAAACGAGGAAATGAAACACATAAATGCATAACAAATTAACTTCAACTTCACACCATTCTCTCCTCTTCTTCTTCCTCCTCCTCTTCTTCCTCCTCCTCTTCCTCCTCCTCCCACAGATGCCCCTCGCCGAGCAGGAGGGCCCCTCAGAAGGCACCCTTAACCAGCTGGAGATGTACAGCACGCGGGAGTTGGCATTCCACATCACTACTCACGACTGGGACCTGTTCAGTGCCATCCACGAGGTGAGAGAGAGAGAGAGAGAGAGAGAGAGAGAGAGAGAGAGAGAGAGAGCGAGAGAGCGAGAGAGCGAGATTAAACAAACAAAAACACATTTACATAGACAAACATTTCAAATAAAACAAAAACAAACAAAAAAACTACCCCATAAATAAAGAATAAATTAATAAGAGATAAACCAAAAGATTAAATAAATGAATAAATCAAATAACAAACATACCTTTTTCTCCCTTCCCCGTGTGTTCGATCGTGGTGGCTGCCTTCACCTTGTCTTGGGCTTCATCAGTATGAGTTCCTGTACCAAGTGTTCGGCAGAGACCACTTCGGCGAGGTGATGTGTAACTTGGATGTGTTTCTACGTCGCTTTAACGAAATCCAGTTCTGGGTGGTGACGGAAATGTGCCTCGCCAACGCCCTCTCCAAAAGGTCACAACTACTAAGGAAGTTCATCAAATTGGCAGCTTAGTAAGTGTTATTTTGTTGACATAGATTGCGTTATTTTTCAGCGGCCTGTTGGTCTAGGGGTATGATTCCTGCTTTGGGTGCAGGAGGCCCCGGGTTCGAATCCCGGACAGGCCCTCATTATTTTTATTTTGTTTTCATTTTGGGGTTATTTAGGGTTAATTTTGAGTGTATGTTTGTATTCTTTGTGTGTGGTGAAGGGAATAGAAAGGGGAACAATAACAGTAACAGTTGTAGTTCAATAACAGATATAGTTCAGTAACAGATGTAGTTTTAAAGGTAATTTAGTATTCTTTGTGTATGGTGAAGGGAATAGAAAATGGAAGAGCAGCAGTAACAGTTGTAGTTCGCTAACAGTAGTAGTAACAGTTGTAGTTCCATAACAGTCGTATTAATAGTAGTGTTCCTCTCATTACAGTTGCAAGGAGCAGCAGAATTTGAATGCTTTCTTCGCCATCGTGATTGGACTAAGTAATGTTGCTGTCTCACGCCTCACACAGACCTGGGAACGACTGTCATCCAGGTGTGTGTGTGTGTGTGTGTGGGTGGTGGATGGGTGGGGGGTGGGTGGGGTGTGTGTGTGTGTGACATGAATTTGTTAACCGGATCTGATATTTCTTTCATCTTTTCCTCTTTTTTTCTCTCTCCTGATTTCTTTCCTATTTTCTTTAATTGTTATTTCTTCTTTTATTCTTTCTTTTCTGTCTTTTTGTTCTCCATTTTCCTTTCCTTATTTTTATCAAATTTTTTCTTTCGTTTTTTTTTTCTTCTTCCTTTGTCTGTCTCTCATTATCTCACTCCCTTACTTGACTTTACATCCATTTTACCTTCTTATCTTTTATCTCACTTTTTCCTCGCAGGTTTCGAAAGATGTACACCGAGTTTGAGATGCTAATTGACCCGTCCAAGAATCACAGAGCTTATAGGATGTATGTGGCGAAGCTGCACTCTCCTATCCTACCCTTTACGCCTCTACTTATGAAAGGTGAGTGGGTGGGTGGGTGGGTGGGGAGGAGCCTTCTACCGTACTATCCTTTCTCTCTCACAAGTAATCAGTGTAGAGGAAGGATTCATAGGTAATGTTGCTATGTGTAATTCTTTGTAATCTTATATAATCCTTTGTACTCCTCTATAATCCGTTCTAATCCTCTATACTTCTTTGAAATCCTCTATAATCCGTTCTAATCCTCTATACTTCTTTGTAATCCTCTATAATCCGTTCTAATCCTCTATACTTCTTTGTAATCCTCCATAATCAGTTCTAATCCTCTATACTTCTTTGTAATCCTCTATAATCCTTTGTAATCCTTTATACAGACATGACCTTCACACACGAGGGGAACAGCACACTCATGGATGGTCTGGTGAACTTTGAAAAGATGCACATGATGGCTGAGACTCTGAGGACCATTAGGTACTGCCGCTCCAGACCCCTAGGTGAGAGAGAGAGAGAGAGAGAGAGAGAGAGAGAGAGAGAGGAGAGAGAGAGAGAGAGAGAGAGAGAATCATTAACTTAGCCAAATCCACCAAGCTTTACCTAATAATAACCATCAGAGAGAGAGAAAAAAATCATTAACATAGGAAAGAAAAAAAAAAAAGAGCTTTACTTAATAATAATCACCATCATTATTCCTTTACTCTTAATTAACCTCCACACTCACCTGATCACCTAACACTCCGCCACACAAGAGTAAATGAGAAACAAAACACACACACACACACACACACACACACACACACACACACACACACACACACACACACACACACACGGTAATTTCATCACTTAGTCCTCCCAGTCTGAACTTCCTGGGAAAAAAAAAAAGGTAAAACAGGTGAAGTAATACTACAATCCGCCCCCCCCCCACCCCCCACACACACCAAATACACACATGTACACATAGACATACACATACCGCCCCCCCCCTCCCCCCGGCCCGCCCCCCCGTCCACACACAAAAAATATTGATTGGTGCCCAGGTAATCAAATCTTCCTGGAATGTGGATTAGGATGTGACGGCGTAGCAATTGGGGATCAGTGAGAAAGATGCATTTTATTTATTAATTTATTTTCTTTTTAACCTTTGTTTTTATCAGTTTGAAAGAGCTTAATAATAAGGAGAAATCAGTCAGGTTATAGATATGAGGAAGTATGAATTTTTTATTTTTTTATTTATTTATTTATGGTTTGAATTTAAAGGGTACTGGCTAAGGGAAAACAAAAATACGTAGAAAAAAAATCCTGCTTATCGCCAGACCCTGAATATATGAGTATGTATGATTAATGATGTTGTCTCGTCCCCAGCCCTCGAGGTGCCGCCAGTCCCTAAGAACGAGAACGAGATCAGGTTGTACGTACGGAACCTGCAGGTGATCGACAACCAGCGCCGCCTTCTCAACCTCTCCCAACGACACGAGCCGAAGAGACCATGAGTAGAGCGACGTAGGACGCAACCCTCCCTCACCTGAGACTAAGAGGGGCGTCCTACACACACACACACACACACACACACACACACACACACACACACACACACACACATACACATACACATACACATACACATATACATAAGCTCGTGACCTTGAGTGAATAGTTGAAGAAGAAAAAGTCATGTGAATTTGAATGAACATGGAGAAGGAGGAAGAGGAAGAAGAGGAGGAGGAGGAGGAGGAGGAGGAGTAGTAGGAGAAAGTGGAGGTGGTGGTTCACTGTTTTCCTGCACTGATCCAAGATTGATTTGCAGTGTTAAGTTGTTACTCATGAATATGTCACGTTTATGGGTCCACTAAATCTATGTACAGTGTGTTCATAACTCGAAGCTTTATTGTGTGTGTACCGAAGCTTCGACTCTGTGACCCAAATGAACCACAGAGACTTTAAACAACAATGTGTGAGTCGTTCGAACCGAAACGAATCACAGGAACAGAAACAGAAGTACTCAAACCGACCCAAGAAACAAAACAGGAAGGGAAATGTTTAGGAAATATCAAGACACTGGAAGATAAGAGGAAGGAAACACATTAATTGGAAGGTAAGAAAAAGGAAAGACATTAATTAGGCAGCAGAGGAGGACGAATGTGATTCATTTGGTAAAAAGATTAAAAGAATTATAATACGAGAAGTAGATGAAGTGGAAAACTTAATCCAGTCATTTCTTTTTCCTTCTCTCTCTCTCTTTTTCTCTCACTCTCTCTCTGGCCAGCTTGTGATTAAAGAGAGAGAGAGAGAGAGAGGAGGAAAGCTGGGAAGGAAATTATATTGTATACATACATTGCCACTTTATAGGTGTACATAGTTTGTGTGTGTGTGTGTGTGTGTGTGTGTGTGTGTGTGTGTACATAGTCCTTGTACATAGTTTTTGCCTCCCAAACCCCTCAAATTTTCTCTTTTTCGTTTGTCATTCTTTTTTTTGTCGAAATGTGGTGTGTGTGTGTGTGTGTGTGTGTGTGTGTGTGTGTGTGTGTGTGTGTGAAGATGAATATGAATATGAATATGAGAGAAAAAAAATAATACATATCCACTAATATTTGTATCTGTGATGACATACATTCGTGTGGTGTTATACAATATACATAGATAGACACAAATCATGTTCATATTTTTGTAAATGTTTATATATCGTATAGGAAGAGAATACACAGTGAAATACTAATAATAACAATTACAATAACAACAATAGTAATAAAAAAAAAATTCAATACTTAATTTGTATATAGATTTTGAGGCAGTTGACAAATAGAAATAAGTTAGTTTACCATGTCGTCGCGCTCTGCCAAGGGGTAACGCGTCCAACACAGTATTTCATAAGTAGTGTATGTTATGTTGCGTTGTATTGCGTGGGAGAGAGTGTTGCTTTCCTTGTGTGTGTATACGTGAGTGTGTATGTATGCTTTTATATGTGCGTTTGTGTGTGTGTTATTCCTACGGGTTGAGTTGGTCATTCGTCGCTTGTGTGTGTGTGTGTGTGTGTTGCGTGTCATGGTTGACGGGATAAGTTTGTGTTGCAAGGCAGGTAAGGTCGATGTTGATTTGTTTTGCAAAGTCAAACACCTGTACGCCATGATTCCGCCTTTTTTCTGTTTTATGTTATTTTTCTTGTTTCATTTATTCTTCTCTCGTCTTACATTATTATTCGTCTTTTGTGAAAGGGACGATGAAAAGGTTGCATCATATTATCCTTATCTTTCTTTTCTTTCTTATTTGTTCTCATTCTTCATTCGTCGTCATTGTTGTTGTCGTTGCTGTTACTTATCTTCCTTTATCTACCTTGCTTCTATTATCCCTTTCTTTATCTATATTTCAATAATTTCTTTGCATTAATAGTCTCCTTGCCGTTCTTAATAGCATGGCGTTTACGTTTTCTATATGTAAGTTCTTAGAAACCTTTCCACATGTACGTTTTCTTTTTGTACGATATTTCTCATTTTTCTCTCGTGTTCTTAACGTTTTTTCGCGCGGTTTTTACGACTCTTAAAGATTTTCTAGATGTTCCTCTGTCCGTTTTCTGCGAGTCTGTGTTACGTTTTCTCTTCTATCCATTCTCCTTAACGTGTCTTCTTCGCCTTATCAGCTGCCGTCATGATGTATTTTTTCTAATCTGTAGTTTTGTGTGTAGTTCATTCCAAAGACGAACTGCATTAAAATCACGTCCGATAGTTCTCTAGTACTATTTTTAATTTTTTTGGATTCACTAGTTGATGCTGATTGTTTCATGGTTTTCTTTTTTTCTTCCCGTTTTCTTTCTCCAACATGGGCTTTTGATGTCTTTTATAGGAATGTAGGATATTTACTATTACTACTGTTATAACTATACTACAACTGTCCAATTCCTGCCCTTAAAATAATAACTTTACGTCTTGGGTGTGTTTAAAAGAACAAAATATCTATAACCTTTGAACTCTGACCTGTGATATCTGTGTCCAGTGTACTATCTTAAGCTGAGATTTTCGCTGCTTCATATTCTTTTTCTTATTGATCTTCCTTTCTTGCTTCGTCCGCGTTATCATCTGTGTGTGTCATTCCCTTCTTCGTTATATGCGTCACATCTTTCGTTTTTTTGTGTGTTTTTATTTTTTCTTCTTAACTGATCTTAGGAACAGCTTTCACACATCTCATTGTTCGTTTCCTCGTCATATTGAAGTATTCTGAAGACTATTTATACCAGTTATAATCTACAAAACACACACACACACACACATCTCATATCTCTCATATCTTCACCTAATCTCACCTGTTGCCTCTCACTTTTGTAATATCGTGCCTATGCAATCACCACTTCCAGCCTTAATCTATTCTGTCTCGATTCCACTGCAAGCAATCTCAGGCAATTCATAGCTTGAACTAGACTGAGTGATAGAGAGATAGTCAGAGAAAGAGAAATGGGGGGGAGGGTAGGAAGGGGATTACTAAGATGATTTATAGCAAGTTAAAAGATCAGTAAGACGATTTTGAGGTCTTAGAAATCACATCTTTAAGTTAAATGAGATAAAGTTTATTTTAGTCAATGCTTGATGCCAGTTGCGTGTTAACTTTAAAGAAAACGGTGTAAATGTCTTCTTTCCCTTCAAATATCTTTCCTACGTCGTCTCTACAGTGTGTTTTAGCTTCCTCCTGCTGGTTGGTGTCCCTTTCTCCCTCCTAATGCATCCTTGAGCCCCACCTTCACCTCATGCTTGTGTGGAAGGGACAGAAGTTGTTGGTGGTGTGGTCAAATAGAATGTGAGTCTATAGAGGAGGAAAACAAACAAACAGGTGTCCAAATATAATGTGAATCTTAAAATTAATAGAGGAGGATAAAGGGTGATGTTGTGTTATTCATGGGATTATAACTGTTAGGAAGAGGATTAATTCACGCTGGTGTATATAATTTTGTAAAGATAGATATTTGTATAACCTCATTTGAATTCACATTAATTTTTATTTTTCATTTGTTAAGGATTGAAATCGCTCGTGAAATTCGTAACAAATTCGAAAAGAAAGAAGAAAGAAAATTTGATAGCTAGTTTGTGTTGATAATCGTTCATATTTGTGTTCAGTTGTTGTCATTTACGTGAAGAAGAAGAGGAAAAAGTTTGGTTCTGGTGCTGTTCATTCTCTCCAACTCCTGTCAGTGTTAACGTAACTATATTCCTTCCTCTTTATTGCAGGAACGTCTGTCTCGCCTTAACTTAAATACTACTATGATAATGTCACGTCATTCTTGTACCTCATAATTTCTTTGATCTCGACTCTGTAACTGCCGCATATCGATTGTATTTTGTTTTATGACATCGTATTCTGTGACTGTCACCTCCTATGCCTCTATTTCATTTGTATTTTGAACTTCTTTTTTTTTAGTTTCATCCAACATTTTAGTATCTCTTATTTTTCTGATTATATATTTTTACTTATTCGTGGTTGCTTACTTTACATAATCATCAATGTCACCGGTTTCTTTTTTTTTCTTCTAATATATAAACGTACACGCCCATGAACTTAAATGTTGTACTTTTTTTTTTTATATATATACTTCATTATCACATTCACATGGAGTACGTAGCTGATCTTGTTCGTAATAATCGTATTTTTCTACCTTTCAAAAAAACCGTCATGATTCTATTTTTCATGTACATTCTGCATCTATTAGTCTTTATACACATTATCTATCGTACAAGTGTTCTCATCTATCGTAGCTTGAACTTATAAATGTAATCTAATTATTCTCTCTCTCTCTCTCTCTCTCTCTCTCTCTCTCTCTCTCTCTCTCTCTCTCTCTCTCTCTCTCTCTCTCTCTCTCTCTCTCTCTCTCTCTCTCTCTCTCTCTCATGTTGACCTCTACGACGTACTTTTCTCTCGTTTCTTCCTTCCTTCCTCCGCCTTGCTCAACCAGACCAAGAATTCATCATATCACTAAATAAGTCGTAACAATCTATAGCTTTGTATACATTCAGAGTGTGGCTGCAGACTATAATTATACACTCGTTCAGGTATATATATATGCTGCACATTTTTTCCTTTCCCTCCCTCTTCTTCCCCCCAATCATCCCCCGTGTCTGAACTTTTTTGAATATCCATTATATTGTACATTGAAAGATATAGTGTAGGTATATATATATTATATTATAACACATATATATTGTAATCTTTATTCGAATCAATATTTCTACTTCCATATTTTGCAATCTTCCGAATAAAAGAACTTCATAATTGTGGGTTTTTTTGTGTTTCCTTGCAGGTGAATTTTTAAATAAACTGCAAAAAAAAAATTGTATACAAGATTTTCCAAACATTTCAGCAAAGATAACTAAAGATAAATTAATAGTTTCTTCAACACCCTTGCTAATTATGACATTGTACTATAATGTCTATTACTTGTTATCCATTTATTTGTACATATATTATATAATCAAGTACGATATATTAAACTACTTGATAATAATTCAGAGTTAAAGCAAAGAAGCTACTATTATAGATTTTGCTACAGCCTTTCCTCTTATAATGTATTGTTACGAACATGGATATTTCGCGGGCTTTTTTTAGGCGGGAAGGGGAGAGTGGCGTCTCCTGCCACTCTTGATCCATGAACGGAGGTAGCAGCTAGATAACGCCGCCACAAACTAACGCAAACTTTACTACCTCGCTGCTACCTCGCTCTATAAGGCATCCACAAGGGGGACTTTTCAGGGTAGTAGCCCGGTAGTAAGAGATTCACTGACGTCACACCACGAGTGACGTCACGATGCTTGACGTACTCGCCAGCCAATCACAACACTGTTTACAAAACACAGCAACCAATCCCGAGCCATCCACGTTATCAGTGTTTACAAACACAACAGTCTCTTCACTCTTGTGTCTCTCGTCCGACAGACAAAAAACATGGCAGAACCTGCTCGCAAAAAGCCTCGTAGGCTAAATTTGAGCGAGGCAGAGCTCATGACCATAGTAGAAGAGGTTAAGAAACATGAGCATGTGGTCATGGCCAAGTTTGACAGCAAGGTGACCGCACAAACAAAACCATTTGCTTGGCAAGAGATCACGGATTGCGTGAACTGTGTAAGCAGAGTTCATCGCACTCCCTGATGATGTCAGAAACAAATTCAAAGATCAGAAATCAATGGTAAAGAAAAAATCAGGTCAACTATTTCAGGAAAGCAATCAGTCAGGTAAGAATAAGTTGTGTTCATGCATTTCGTTATAACTTAATGATGTACTTCTTTTACACATATCTTCCACTAACGTTCAATCCTCTTGAGGTATTTGGTTAAAATTATATTACACGACGGTCGTGCGAATAGTAAACAAATTTGTTTTTATTCTGCCCTACCCTAGTTAGGAAGAAGTAATGAATTTTAAGAAAAATATACGCCCGCTAAATAAAGAATGGTATTTCTTTATAACTAGGCTACTGCTCCACCTCTTTCTTTTTTCTCTCTTTCCCTACATATTAAGCATAGTGTACTCAACACATCTGTGAAGATTAGTTGGTGCTCACCATTATTTACATAGCAAAACGTCTGTGAAGTGATGTTAGGTTATGTTAAGTTAGGTTGGTTAGGTTATGTAAAGTTAGGGTAGGTAACGGTTGTTAGGTTAGGTTACGGTTAGGTTAAATTAGGTACCCTAACAACCGAACATAACCTATCTTAATATAACCGTAACCTAACCATAACTTTACATAACCTAACCAACCTAACTTAACATAACTTAACATCACTTCACAGACATTTTGCGAGGTAAATAATGGTGAGCGCCGCCTGAAACCTTCACAGATGTGTTGAGTACACTATGTATAGTATGTAGGGAAAGAGAGAAAAAAGAAAGAGGTGGAGCAGTAGTTGTAAAGAAATACCATTCTTTATTTATCGGGCGTATATTTTTCTTAAAACTCACAACTTCTTCCTAATTAGAGTAGGGCAGAATAAAACATGTGATTGTCCCACTTAGAAAAATTAAATTAATGAATACATAGCCATAAATGCGTCAAACTTAACCCCTCTACTCCTGCTACACAAATCCCGAGCTAATATTATGTAGTACATGCTTTTCATCATTGTTATCAGCCTTATGTGGTCCCAAAAAATTAAAGTTGTAAACTACTAACTAATTGGTGTTGTAAATTAGATTAATATTGAAATAAATATTGAAAAGAAATGTTGCTTTGTTGCTACATTGTATTTATAACAAATTCACATATTGTAATGTTTCCCATAGGTGGTGGGCTTCCTGCCGTCCCCAATAAACTCACCACAGTGGAGGAAGCATTCATGTACTTCCTGTCACCAACGTCATTTGCAGGCCTGCCAATACCTGACAGTCAGGACAGTCTAATTAGTAAGTCAGTGTAGAATTTTATAATGATCATACTATACACTTAAGTTGTTTGTACATTTATGATGTATATTGAAAAATAAATACTGAATTCACAACTATATAAGTGGTGTATGTAACGCTACAGTGTTTATAGTTATATGCAATCATGTATGCAGATTCTTGTTGTGTAAAATACATTTTGCTTATAATATGTTATTTCTTTTTTCTTCCAATAGACCTCCGCAGTGCTGCCACATCAGACCTCACCACTACTGCCAAAGCAGGCCTCGGCACCACTGCTGAAGCAGGCCAAGGCACCACTGCTGAAGCAGGCCTCGGCACCACTGCTGAAGCAGGCCAAGGCACCACTGCTGAAGCAGGCCACGGCACCACTGCTGAAGCAGGCCAAGGCACCACTGCTGAAGCAGGCCACGGCACCACTGCTGAAGCAGGCCAAGGCACCACTGCTGAAGCAGGCCTCGGCACCACTGCTGAAGCAGGCCAAGGCACCACTGCTGAAGCAGGCCTCGGCACCACTGCTGAAGCAGGCCAAGGCACCACTGCTGAAGCAGGCCAAGGCACCACTGCTGAAGCAGGCCACGGCACCACTGCTGAAGCAGGCCAAGGCACCACTGCTGAAGCAGGCCAAGGCACCACTGCTGAAGCAGGCCAAGGCACCACTGCTGAAGCAGGCCTCGGCACCACTGCTGAAGCAGGCCAAGGCACCACTGCTGAAGCAGGCCTCGGCACCACTGTCACTGGATCATGGCATCCACTTCCATCAACTAGTGATGACACCAGTGACAGCATTATATTTGTTTCGGATGGGATTGAACATACAATACCAGTTCCACGGTATTGGAAATATCAATTTTGTTTTAACATTTTAAGTTGCATGTTAAAGTCATACAATTTATATACATACTTCTGTTTTCAAAGCTATATATTACAGTTAAATTTGCTTCAGTTAAATGTGTTCCTTAAATTAATCATACTAAGGATATAATTATGTTTTCCAACAGTGAAGCTGCTGTCGGAGGGGTTTGGTCCACCTGCAGATCAACACTGACCACACAGCCCGTTACTGCAAAGGCAAGGCAGATACCACTTCACTCACCATCACCATCACCATCACCCTACATTTATATATATATATATATATATATATATTATATATATATATATATATATATATATATATATATATATATATTATTTTTTTAATTACTGAATCCTAATTACAAAGTTTTATAACGTAGATGATTACTTTGAAGATTTAACAAATGGATGTTTTATTCATTTCAGGTTATGGAGATGACTACCGCCTGGTGCCGGAGGTTCTCCAAATGCAACAGGAGACCCGGGACCACATGTCCAATCTGGTGGATATCACGAAGAACCTGGTGGAGGTCCAGAAGGACATGGCGGGAGTTCTTAGGGAGGTCGTGCTCGAACTAAGGTCAGGAAAGAGGCACTTAGGGAGACTCATGCGGCACTGAAGGAGGTCATATCTGCACATAAATAAAGTTTTTATGTGTAGATATTGTGTTTCCTTAGTCGCCAGCTCCTCTATCTAAGTGTCTCTCCACTCTGAAACTCTGGCTATAAGGCTGCGTTTACACCAAACGAGTCAATTCGAGTCAAGTCACATAGTCTTGACTCTATATGACTCGCCAGTCAAGGGAACACAGCTTTCTAAGTAATTTTGCAGGAACCATTCACAGTAAGTGAGTCGAGTCATGCCCTTGGTGATTGGTTCCTACATAATTACTTAGAAAACTGTGTTAACTTGACTGTTGAGTCATATAGAGTCAAGACTATGTGACTCGACTCGTTCGGTGTAAACACAGCCTAAGGCTGCATTGTAATTTTTATTGGTGGGGATTTTTGTTTATACAATGTGTCTTTCAAATGTTACCAAGCTGCTCATGTATCAAAGATGATATATTTTATAGTGATCTCATAACTGTAAGAATTTTTTTTTTTTACCATGCAATATAGTTCTTGGTAAAATAATACATGTGTGATTAGTATACTATTTTTGGGTGTATATACAATGTGTCTTTCAAATGTTACCAAGGTGCTCACGTATCAAAGATGATATATTTTATAGTGATCTCATAATTTTAAGAAAATATATTTTATCTACCTAATTTTATTCAATATATTAGTCATCCATATTACTTAATTTTATTATTCCTTGCTGTAAATGTTTACCTAATATCGTAAAAAGAAAAGACACACACTGAACAATAATATATACATTAAATTAATATCCTAAATTGATTAGTTAAGGATGAGTCATGAAGAAATACACTGACAAATACTGAAATAACATTATATTTATATAGAATAAAATAATAATAAAAAAAAAAATATATAAATATATATATATATATATATATATATATATATATATATATATATATATATATATATATATATATATATATATATATATATATATATATATACAAACATGGAAAGCTGGATGGAGAAATAAGAGAGAAGGCTGTTAGAACAAATAAGTTTCCAAGGTTGATAGAAGGGAACAAGGTTACTGCATGTATATATTTTTTGTCAGTGTGAGTGTCTTCTGTGTTTATGCTGGTATGTTAAAATTCACAGCAAAGAATAATAAGATTAAATAATAAGGGTAACTAATGAATTGTATAAATAGGTAAGAAAGTATATTTTCCTAAAATTATGAGATCTATATAGGTAAAGAATATATAAGTTTCCAAGATAATATATATTCTTTACCTATAAAGATCTCATAGCTTTAGGAAAATATACTTTTTTTTACCTATTTTATACAATATATTAGTTACCCTTATTATTTAATTTTATTATTCCTTGCTGTGAATTTTAATATACTAGCATAAAGACAGAACCCGCTCCAATCACTCAGTAAGGCCGTGCTGACGACAGCAGAGGAGTGAGAGTGGAGTGAAAGAGGGAGTTCGTAACAGTATGATAATATTAGTAGTAGCAGTGGTAGTAGTAGGAGTAGTATGGTGGTAGTAGTAGTAATAGTAGTAGTAGTAGTAGAAGAAGAAAAAGTAGTGATAGTAGCAGCAGTGGTAGTAGTAATAGTAGTTTTATTAATTCAGATTTATTGAACTACTCTTACTATTCTAATTACTTATAACTAATGGAATCACGGTTACTATGATAATAGCGGTGAAGTGAACAGTTACGAACCTACTAATAGATTAATCTTAACAACACTAGAAACAACTAATAAGATAACTAATAAATTACACCCTAAATAAGGATGAATTAAATACCATTCAAACACCAAACAATGAGTTAAAGAAAATGAGAAGTAGAGAAACGAAGCAGAAGCAACATGGCGGCAAGGCAGGACATAGGTGAATGCGGTGAAGACATAAAGCCGCATACAACACGTCACAGGAACTAGAACGCAACATAAATAGTGCCAAAACAAGCCTGAATGACTCCTGAACATCCTGAAGGAGTATGAAGGCTTAGAGACAGGAGGAAAGGCTTATATGAACGTAAGTTAGTCTTCCTTAACGGCGCCATTGAAGAAACAGCAACGTGGTTCACCCACTCACTAGTCCAGGTAAGTTTTATTATATATTTTTTTCAATGACCAGTGTGATGTGTTTGTATGACTTTAATGATGATTGGTGTGGTTTTAAAGGTGATTGTGATAGTGTAGAAGGTTTGAATGGGTGTTGGTAAGACGGATATCCTGTATAAACTCGTGTGTCGGATTAACTAAGTGAAAAACAATGGTATTATTTTACATCTTCACCTGAATGCTCTAGAAAATTTAGTGTTATATTTTTTGCATTACCTGATGCATTGTGAAGGTTTCCTTAATTATATTTCCGTTGCAAATTCCTAGTTCGTGAGATACTTGGTTAGGAAATTCTGGATATTAGGTCCATGTCACGTACAAACTCGAAACTCACATATCATGTAGAAGACTCGGTAATCGTGCCGTAAACGTAAAAAAAGTGAGGTGCCCGCTTCTAGTGTGGCCGTAATAGCACTCGAGAGTGTGGCGAAAGTCAACAGTTTGTAAGTCCAGTCAAAAGTAAACATTGAAATGATTTTCTATTGTTTATGACCGGGATTTGTGGGTAGCGGGTTAGGTTAGTTCTAGTTTAATGTCCTAGCGGGTGGGTCCAGGGGAGGCGCAGCCCCACCGGCTAGGTTAGGTTAATGTCCTAGCTGGGGGGGGGGCGGTCCAGGGGGGGCGCAGCCCCCCCGGCTAGGTTAGGAAAATTCGAAATTTTCAGGGAAATTTTCTTAGATTTTTGAAGGCCTATATTTCACTTATTTTTCATCTCCCCCCCACCCGATTCCCCACGGGCCCCCAAGCTTTTGAAGGGATAGGGGAGGTTGGTGTTACTCCCACATTTATCAACTTTGTGTGCATACATGTATACTACTAACTGTTATTACATCTACTTTGACCTATTAGTCAAGTATTTAAGTATGTTCTGCACCTGTAACTAATGGTTGACACTGTATTCCAGCACACTGTAGCAGCAACACCCTGGCATCACACACACACCACCACCACCACGCCCACCCAAGCCACCTGCAGGAGGGAAAGAGGAACAGGTATCCACCCTTATTCTTATGAAGTTCCTGTATTTTTGGTACGTGGAAATAAGTTGAAGGGAAGGTTACAGAGTGGTCAGGTGAGTGGACAACTGTGAGTGTTTGTTTATTATTGAGACAGTGAACATGGAAGCACCTTTCTCTCAACCACCACCACCACCACCACCTTACTCACCACACCAAACACCTCAACACAGCTGCAGATCATGAAAAAAATGTTGTAATATATACCAATAATGTATATTATTTTACAGCAATACATCCATATATATCAAACCTCTCACAGATAAATTTATTCAAACCAATGCATCTCCTGAACTCTGTCATGCATAGTCACATACATATTGTTATACATCTAAATTGGTAGCCATTTCTTGAACTAGTTTAGGTAATAACTTAATACTGTGTAGTGTTTGTGGGTTTATAAGTGATCTAAGAGGCAGGTTGAGAATGTTGGTGAGTTTGTGAAGGTCAGGTGAGACAAGGTCAAGAATGGATTAAGCTTGCATGAGTGTTTTGAGTGTGGAAGTTTTAGTATCTTATGTAGGAGACATGATGAGTGTAGGTGGTGGTGGTGGTGGTGGTGAAGCTTGGTTTAAAGAGTTAGAAGTGGTTGGAGGAAATTTAGGGAGAAGTTGTAAATACTGATGATGTTTTCCCTTCCAACAAAAAGGTACTTGTATGCACCTTGTGTGAGGCCGAGGAGTGCGATGCTTTATAAGGGTGAAACCTAAACAGTGGAGGAGGAGTTGGTGGAATCAGGATTACAAATGAACTGAACCATAGAGTGGGACTTGAATGCATTAGTGATGTATTGAGAAAAAATAGATTTAGGAGGTTTAGACGTGGAAAAGATGCAGGACGATGATTGGGTGGGGAGTGTAAATGTTGTTATATGGTGACTAAAAAGACAAGGTTATATAGTGTGGGTTCAGGGTTGTGAGTCTAGACAGAGAGGCTGCCCAAGATTGTACTGCTGATCGGGGACTTCATGAAAACATACTGGTGCATATAATGTTATACCTGATGAAGCATGACAGAGGAGAGGA
>JAPQNM010000011.1:1664785-1702285 GCA_029783475.1 Metacarcinus magister | reverse complement strand
AGTCCTTATCACATCCTTCCCTGTATGGTCACACGTGTCCACTAGTTTCGCATCACAGGTTATGTTCTCCACATATCTCCATTGGTTGACGATAAGCGCTTCGTTCCCGTAGTTGAACCAGGAGATGAAGCGGATCCAGATGAAGTAAACAGGTATGGAACTGTGCCAGGTAAGGAGGAGAGTAGTGGTGAGTGGGTGATGAATGGGTGGTGAGAAAGGTAAAAGTGATGAGTCAATTAGGCTAGTATTACTGACAAAAATGTTTACATGAATATTAGTATTGTCTCATAACGTTAAGCTTAATTAATATTCCCTATATACTACTACTACTACAACTACTACTACAAACTCACTCCCTATCTCCTTACACACTCCACTCATACTCATTTTCTCACTCACTCCCACACATTTCCACTCCCTCCACAGCCTTCCCACTTATTCACTCACTCTACGTTCAGGAAAAGCCCGCCAAACAACATGAGAGGAATGAGCATTGGCGCGGCGATAGCTAAGGCCATGTTGAGGTTTTTGGCCAGACAGGAGATCATGTAACCTGCAAAAGAAAGAAAAAAAGTTAGCAGTCATAGTAGTGATAGTTAGTCAGTCAGCTAGATATTTAGAAGAGGAGGAGGAGGAGAAATAGCAGCAGATAGGAGAATAAGAAGAAGGGCACAAAAATGGCAGAGAGAGAGAACGAGAAAAAAAGAAAAAAAACCACTACAACCACCCACTCTTTTATCTTCATCACTAAACCACCCAAACACTTAACTCACCAAAGGACACAGCAGCATTAGCCACCAGCATCAGGATCCCGGCACAGATGAAGAAGTTCTCAGCGGGGGAATACAATCCAATCATGTAGTAACAGATGGAGATGAAGAGGAGAGGCAGGAAGAGTGTTAAGGGAAGCTCGGCCAGGTTCTTCGCTAAGTAGTAGACATCCGTTCTGTACATACCGTTGAAATGCTCCCGTAAAAAGATGGGAAGCTCCACGCAAAAAGTCTGAAAATGCAAAATGAGAACAGATGAACTATATGCGTGGTGAAAACGAGAAAGAGGAAATAATTTAAGAGAGGATATGTGGATAGAAATGTGTGTGATGGGAGATGTAATAACATGTTGTACCCACGCTCACGACTCCCATGGTGTTGGAGAAGCTAAGCTGGGTCAGGATGAGGAAGATGGCACCGTTGAGGTTGGTGATGCCATCTTGCGTATACTCCTGGTCGAGGTAGATCACTCCCAACAGCAACGACACAATCTGCAGCAGGAATCACCAGGTGTCAGCACGTGTGAGGCTCAGGTGTGATGGTGAATGTGATGAAGAAAAAGTAACTGAGTGAAGAATATGCTTTGGATTGTCTTAAATTTCGTTGCTTTTATGTTTTTATGGATGTACTACTTAGCTACAACCTTCCTTACTCCACACACACACACACACACACACACTTACAATCATCTGGAACACCTTCGTCCTCAGCACCATTGGTTCTCGCGTGTTGGCCAGCACTGACCTCTTCAGCACCGCCCTGAACTGCTGCCACCATCCCACCTTGTAAGGCGACACGGACGACTACCGGAGAAAAAGGATACAAAGGTGTAAGAAGAGAAAAAAAATCAAAGGAGGTGATATAGCTATCGGTAAAAGCAACATATAAGACGGTATAAGAAGACATATATAAGGAAAGCACTGCTACTATAAGATCAGTTAAAATATAGACAAGCAAAGGTGTTAGGTAAGGCAATATTATTCACAGCTGTACGTATAGTGGTATTAAGTGTCCTGCCCTGCCCTTACCTTGCCATCATAGTACCCAACACCACCATTAGTCCCGCCCTTCATGTTGTCTTCCACGAAGCGACGCACCTCCTCGCCCTCACTCGAACTGACGAAGGTGTTGCAGGTGGAGTGTACGAAGGCCTGGCACTCCTTCTCTCTCTCTGGGTCAACAGCCAGGGTGGAGATGAAGAAGTCAGCGGGGTTGTAGGTGGTGGGGCACACGTAACCCAGCCTGGACGGGGAAGAACAGGGATTAGAGATCAGATTATTAGTCAAATCATCCCGTGAAGACTCGGGGTAAAGAAACCGGTTGGATTTAATAATGGTCGAAGAGGTTTGTTTAATAATGTGTTCTTAAGAGTCATGTCAAGGTTTTTCAAGGAGCTCGTTGATAGTATTTAGTTAAGACTCTTGATACAGCTACTAAAGACTGCTCCTCAAAATGGTATAAACTACTCAGTGAATGATTCGTGTCACACAGGTTTGAGTCTGATTACCTAATTGTGAGTTTCTAAAGAAGGTTCACAATTAGTCACTCTTCGGCCGTCCCTAATCCACGTTGCATTATTTCACCAATAAACTGGACGAAAATAAGGAAGAACAACACGTCATAATACAAAGAAAGGGACGGAGAGTCTTAAAAATGTCAATATAAAATGACTTACTCGTTTTATTTCCTTTTAACTGTGTATCAAATCACTACATCAACTACTTAACCTGGTGGCTATTGTCTTCACATCCTCTGTCCACCTCCATCTATAGTATCACACAAGGCAAACTTTACTCCTGTCAGTCACACCTTGTATCTAGACGCCCTGAGGGATTAAGATAAGGCCAAGCAGGAAGCAAGGATGAACTTACCCCTTGAAGAAGGACACCGCCCCTTGCGTCTTGCCCAGGTAAGCCAGACGCCCTTCACCCATCAGCAGGACACGGTCAAAGAGGGCGAACACCTGGCAAGAACATGGTATTAATTAGCATAGATACCCAGGTGTGTGTGGGTGAGTGTGGAGAAAATAGGAAAATGTAAAGGTGGTTTTGAATAGATAGTTAAAAGACAAGGAATAAAGATTGAAAACTGTATGTATATGTGTTTTTATTGTGTTGTAAATGTAGATACACAAAATAAACCTAAGTGTGCACCTCACCTCAGAGCTTGGCTGATGAATAGTGGATATGATGGTCTTGCCCTTGTCAGCCAGCGTCTTCATGGCCAGCACCACGCTCTGAGCCATGAAGGAGTCAAGGCCGGAGGTGGGCTCGTCCAGGAACATGAGAGGCGGGTTGGTCAATAGCTGCAGGGAGACCAGGTGGTAATTAGAGAGTGAGAAAAAGTCAGCAGATAATAGAAAGTGTCAGGAAGGTGCAAAAAACAGATAGAAAGGTGTCAGCATATACTACAAGGCGTCAGAAAAGTGTCAGCAAATACCAGGCGTCAAAAATATACCCGAGTCAGAAAAATGTCAGGAGATATCAGACGTCAGGTAGATGGTTAAAAAGGTTCAGCAAAGGGTTACAGGTGTCAGCAAAAGGTTACAGGTGTCAGCCAACTTACCTCACATGCGAAGGCCAGTCTCTTCGTCTCCCCTCCCGAGATGCCCTTTATACGGCCTGGCACTCCGATAAGGGTCTTGGCACACTTAGTAAGGCTGAGCTAAGGGTGCCAAAGGGTGAAGAAGAGTGTGTCAATATGTATTATTATTATTATTATTACTACTTTTTTCTATTTTTCTATTTTTTTTTTGTTTCATTTTTTATTTATTTATTTATTTATTTATTATTATTTTACCTCTTGCATCACTTCCTCTACTCTGGCCACAAGCTGGTCCGGCTTAAAGCCTCGATCCATTCTCAAATTGGCCTGTGGGAAAAGAAAGAGGAGGAGGAAGAAGTTTAGTAGTAGTAGTAGTAGTAGTAGTAGTAGTAGTAGTATAGTAGTAGTAGTAGTAGTAGTAGTAGTAGTAGTAGGAGGAGGAGGAGGAGGAGGAGGAGGAAAAAGTTTAGTAATAGTAGTACGAGGAGGAGGAATAAATTTAGTAGTGGTAGAGGAAAGAGATTTAGTAAGAGAAGATTTTAGAGAAGGAGGAAGAAAAAGAAATAGGAGGATGAGAAGGAGATGCAGAACAAAAAGAATTAGTAAACTCAAATTATTTAATACTTATAATTGTTCAGTAAAAAAAAAAGATAATAAATGACAAACACAAGGAAAATCATGACAAAAAAGAATATATGAAATGATGGAACATAAGTACGACGAGGAAGAAGACGAAAAGGAGGAAAGGGAAGAACGGAAGAATAAGAAAAGAGAAGAAGAAGAGGAGAATGAGGATAATATGAGGAGTAGAAGAAAACTGAATGACTGATTGAAGGAGGGATACAAAGGAGTACAAAGGAAGAACAGACAGCAACAGTCCTACTGGACCTAACGAGGCTGTCCGTGTGGCTACACTTCTACTATACTATCTACTTGATAGAGACAAAAGGACAGCAAAGTGGAAGGCTCCTCCCCACCCACCCTTCCCCCCAGCCGAAGCTGGCCATATAGCATAGACAAACTATCATGGAAGTTATATAGGAAAGTGAGAAAAACAAGCCTAATCTAGGTCTATTTCTATGAAAAAAAAGAAAAAAATTTACGCAAAAATAAAATACTCAATTCCACCAGAATTGAGGTCGAAAAAGTAATTTTTTCCAATTTTACTACGTTAATTATAATCCTACAAGAAAATTGTATAGAAATAAAGTTATACAGTTTCATAATGTCTATCTCATACTGTCATCATCTTTCCAATAACTTCAATACTTATGAAGATAATTAAAAATAAAAAAATAAAATTAATGCATAATACTTTACACTCCTACATCTATAATTACGTTCCAATTCCATTTCAATATAGCTCAATTGAACGAGCGTCTCCTGCTCTTTCTTTAATATTCAATACGTTTTTGACGTAAACCCCATACATTTCGAGTTATTCCAAAATATATGATTTATGTCAAAAATTCTAAGGGTGTACCCTACAAAATTTCATGCAAATTTCCACACCTCCGAATCTCATGAAAATTGGTACAATGAGGTTTTCGATCATGCTGAACACGAATCTGGCCTTATTTTCCTGATTACTATAATATCAAACTGTATTTCACCCTTGCTTGCCTAATAACAAAAAAAAAGGAGGAGGAGGACCCACCTGGAACATGAGCTGCTCCCTAACAGTAAAGGTACCGATGAAAAGGTCTTCTTGTTGGACATACGCTGAGGACTTGGTCAGGAGGTCAGAGGTCACCTTCCTTCCATTGATGTACAGCTTACCTGGAGGAGGTGGAAGAAGAAGAGCCGGAGGAGGAGGAGGAGGAGGAGGAGGAGGAGGAGGAGGAGGAGGAGGAGGAGGAGGAGGAGGAGGAGGAGGAGGAGGAGGAGGGGGAGGAGGAGGAGGAGGGTTTTTTTTATCATATCTAAATTGCTCTTTACTTTTATTCAACTTTTTTTTTCTTCTTATATGTGTGTGTACCAGAATTAAACTTACCTGTCACCTGTAGAGCATTGTCACTCCTAAAGGTGAGTACGTTAAGGAGGGTGGTCTTGCCCGCCCCTGACGCCCCCATGATCGCCAGAAGCTCCCCGGGCCGGCATATCCCCGTCACTGAAGGGAAACAAGAATTAAGAAAGAGAACGAGTTTAAAGAGAATCACAAACAAAAAAAATTCCTCTCACACTCATTTCTAGTATAACTTCTTTCTTTCCCTGTCTCCTCACACTCCTACTTCCTTACCGTCCTTCAGGATATGCTTCTCCTGCGTCACCTTCTTCTTGCCGCATCCTTGGGTGGAGGCGGCAAAGACGTTGACACTATCCCACGAGTAGGTGATGCCCTCCCCTTGCTGAGGCTTGACAGGTGATGGGTCCACGGATATTGCAACCTCACCATTCTGTGTTAGGGTAAAAGGTGGTGAGTTAGGGTTGGGTGAGGCGAGACGTGTGTTAGGGAGTGAGTGGTAGGTGTGAGGTAGAGGGAGAGAGGTAGGGAAAAGAGGAAAAAGAGGGAAAAAAGGGATGTAATGGAAGGAAAGAAGAAAGAAAGGTGAAAGGATGGAGTTAGGGAGAAAAAGGAAAGAGGGAGGTAAGGGAAGGAGAGAAAAGAGACAAAAAGAGAGAGGAGTGGATGAAAATAGCTCGTCTTTCACTTATATTACTGTGATAGGAGAAGGAGAAGGAGAAGTAGAATAAAAAAGAACAGGAACACGAACAGTAACAAGAATAATAACAACAGCCACAACAGCTTAAATCTCTCTACGAATACAAGACAAAAATTATTCTTAACTATGAAAACTGATAAAATAAATTACGCATACGTGGTGCAACAATAACACTTTTTTTTTTTAAACACATCAGTAAACGTTTGTGTTATCAGGATCATTGGATTACAAGATCAAATGAAAGACTTAAGGATTTGATAAAGAGTTGGATTCCAAGTGTCACAGGTAAATATTTCTCTAATTTATTACATACAGGTGTCAACTGCTCCCTTTCGTCCCACTCAATTATTTTCTGTTTATTGAGAAAAGTGTTATAAACTTTCGTCATGGTACTAATATGCATCAATTATTTTATTTTTTCATTCCTTTAGGTGTGGGCAGGTGTAGCTATAGGTAATATAAAGGAACGAAAAATGGAAGTGATATGAAACTGACATTTTATATACACAAGAAAACCTGTAAATGTAAATAGGTTTGAAAAGGTTTAGTCATTTCTTGTCTTCATATAACGACGACTCTACACTGTTTTGAAAGTGTTTTGAAGTCACTCACGTCAATAGGAAGGAAAAAACAGTATATAAGGATTTTAAATGGAATTGGATCCTTAAATAACACACATACTCTCTCTCTCTCTCTCTCTCTCTCTCTCTCTCTCTCTCTCTCCTCTCCACGTGATGGGAGTTATATATGTAATCAGCGACTGTTATCACTACTCTTACTTAACCCAATGGTCTCCGTTATGAAATTCCGGAACATTCATTTATAATAGTGTTTTTTTTTTCTTGAGTTTTATTCACCATAGTCTGGATGATCACGCGCTGGACTCGTGATCGTCAGCCATTACCCTCCCCGAAAGAGGTCAGAGCTCATAGGGACGGATCTATGGGTAAAGCCGAGACCTCTCACAAATCCCCTTGCGCGCGCACACACACACACACACACACACACACACACACACAAGGGGGACAGTAACCATGACCTGGCTGGGAAAAATACTTAGCGACCTGAACGAGATTCGAACCCACGCCTTGCTTGGTGTGTGTGTGTGTGTGTGTGTGTGTGTGTGTGTGTGTGTGTGTGTGTGTGTGTGTGTGTGTGTGTGTGTGTGTGTGTGTGTGTGTGTGTACGAAATACCAATCTTCTTGCTATGTCATCATGACCTGTTTGAATATGATACGACTGATCAAACAAATTATAATACTCTCTCTCTCTCTCTCTCTCTCTCTCTCTCTCTCTCTCTCTCTCTCTCTCTCTCTCTCTCTCTCTCTCTCTCTCGGTACTGTAGGGCACCTTAATTACGTTTTTTATTCCATAAAAAAAAAAACGGGAAACTTACCTCCTTGGAGAAAGCTGGGTTGTCGTACGCTTTTGACATTCCGTTTTTCTTTATTTCACAATTTTAAGGAGGAAAAGGACGTTCCTTTACCCATCCCTCGTCTCAAGGTTCTTATTCACCCTCCGTTTTGCTTCCTAAGGCGCAGCACAAGGGAGAAACGAGGAACTGTTGGTAATTGTATGCGTAGGGTTAGTTCAAGGTCACAGAAGGTTGGGTTAGGGAACGAGTGGTAAGGTTTGAGGTGGTGGTGGTGGTGGTGGTTGTTCTCGAGGCAGCAGCAACAGGTGGAGGTGTGTGAGCGTGACCGTGAACGTGAGTGAATGTGTGTGTGTGTGTGTCTGTGTATTGGAGGAAGACTAAACACAGCTTTGGTGATTTCAGAATGACTGGCAGTGTGGACACGATAAGAATGATGATGGGTGTTGTTATCTGGGACACACATACATACACACACATACACACACACACACACACACACACACACACACACACACACTCTCTCTCTCTCTCACTCTCTCTCTCTCTCTCTCTCTCTCTCTCTCTCATGGAAATAATAAATAATAAGACCAGTTAAGTTATTCATCCCAGATACATTCTCTCAAACGCCCATTATGTTATCAGTAAAATAATTATCAATAAATAGTTGGGTTCACGATTATTCTTATCATTATGGAACGTTCAGGTATGCAAACTTCAATTAACAGGTGATCTGCTTTCCTTCACCTGTAGAAATCTGATCACTAATGCAAAGGTGAATGCATTTAATTAATTGGTCGTGTTACCTGTTGTTACCTGTGGGTGTTGTTTAATTAAGGTAACGCCAGCATGTGTTGTGTTACGTGGTTTTAAAGGTTTCGTAACGTAGTGTGTGACGTCATGAAGGTTGTTAATCAGTGTGTTAATGTGTGTGTGTGTGTGTGTGTGTTCCTTGCAATCTCATTACTCCCACTCCTCCCTCCGTCACTCCGTCTACTTCATCCCTCACTTTAGTTTAATTTCCTTCTTCTCATCCGCAATACTGTTTCAATTTATTTCTTTTACATATTTTCTTTCCTTTTATTTTATCTATGTTATCTCTTATTTTATCGTATCGCTATCTCCTTGTCCTCTTTATTTCCACTTATGTTGCAAACTCTCAATGTTGTTATCTTTACACAAACTAAATTGGTGATGAAAGACGAACCTCCCACGTGTTTTGAAGGTGGCAGTGTAAGCCTTTTCAAATACCCCGTCAATGTTTCCTTAACCTGAACTTCTAAAATATATATTCATAAACCTCAAAATAATTATAAACACTTCCTTTCTTTCTTTTCTCTTTCAGTTACGGAATAAAAGTTAATTAATTTAGGTCAATCAAGCTCTCTGCGATTTTGTTTGTCATCTATTCATAATACCCAACATTTCTGATCACGTAACATCATATAAAGAAAACGTAAGACACCAAAACCAGAACAAAACAAAAACAAGATGAAAGAAAACGGGAGTCATTAACACCGTACACCCTAACATTACCAAAACCGTGAGACGCTTTCCTTCGTCCACGCCTCCACCCAGACACACTCATACATACATTAACCCCTTCCTCGCGCTAGACAGGACGCAGAGGAGGAAGAGGAAGAGGAAGAGGAGGAGGAGGAGGAAGAAGACGATGAGGTCAACGTTCTCAGTACCCCATAACGGCGCCATAACCATAAATTATAGCCTCAAGGCAGTCTGAGTCCACTACGGTAAGGAAGGAAGGTATAAGGAGTCGCACAACGACCACCAATACAGAGGAAGAGGTAAGTTTGCCCTCTGGTGGGGAGAGAATTACCTTAAGGTCAATGGTGAGTGGTCTGGTGCCTCTGTGGATAAAGTATGGGAGCAGGAGGTAGAGGAGAAGCATCATTCTTGTGGTGAAAACGGTTGTGGTGAGGCAGGTAGGACGCTTGCCTGCCTGTGTGTGTGTGTGTGTGTGTGTGTCGTTGCAAAGTGGTAAGTGGAATGGATCACCTTTTAGTACTTAATGATTGTCTCACGTAAATACCTAATCATGTAAAACGAGTTAACTATCCAATGATCTGATCTTGATTCCTGTTTATACGAGTGACCTGAAGGGATAAGTGTTTTGAATGATCTAATTATTATATGTACAGTGCCTTGAGTGATGTTTCTCTTCATATCGTACAATAGTAATCTGAAATAAGTCACCATAACCTTAGCCTTTTTTTTTTTTTTTTAACGAATCTGTTTATCAGGATCTTAATAACGTAAATCTAGTTCCACCTCGAAGCCTCAAAACGAAGCAGCTTCACCTACAGACTGAGTAAAGAAGTTTTGAAGCTTCTCTCTAAATACACTGCGTCATAGATTCTAGAGACAAATTTCGCAAAACTTCATCTATGGGTTTCACTGTCTCAAATTCCATAGAGATAAACCAATAGTCTGTCTGTCTGTCTGTCTGTCTCGTGACCTTCCCGCAAGCCAGACCAAAGCAGGGGATGCGCCAAGGTCACGTGGTTAGTGATGCTGCATTAAATAAAAGGACAAGGAAGAACGGAAAGATGGACTCAGGAAGATAAGAAAAGATATAAGACAACATATGAAAAAATGGATGCTATTCTTATTCCTACTATTACTACTACTACTACTTACTACTACTACTACTTACTACTGCTACTACTTCTACTTCTACTACTACTATTGATGATACTAATGATACAACCTGATCAAATGCATACCTGCCTTAGAAGCACTAAATGTAGTAATATAGTTTTCAATAACTTAAATAAACGTAATGATCGCCAATGTGTGTGTGTGTGTGTGTGTGTGTGTGTGTGTGTGTGTGTTTACATTTCTACTTTAGCTTTGCGAATAAGTGTATAAGAGAGGAGAAGAGGAGAAAAGGAGCGAAGAAGGTACTGGAGAGAGCATGGAAGGAAAGGGAAGGGAGAGGAGAAGAAAGACGAGCGGACACATAAAACAAAGAAAGTGCCTTAGGATAGGTCTTATGGTGGTAATGGGGAAGAACGGGAATAAATAACAAGGTAACAGACAACAAAGGGGTGTGTTACCTCCACCACCACACGCACCAGGGAGCCAGAAAATGTAACAGGATAGAGGTCAAGAAATGTAGGGAAATCAGCTACCGTTAAACACCCCCAACTCTGACAGCATTCCACGCCCCAGGGTACACAGCTGACTGGATTCCTATCACCCACACCGAACATCCTCCGTCAGACACCTAAACACGCTTATAAAACAACTGACGATGGATCCTGTCCCACATAACTTGGCGGAAATAATGTTTTAGTGTTTTTATATGCTAATGAAAATAAATGTAACTCATAAATTCACGTGTTAAGTAGAGAGATGGTTCAGTTAGTAAGTTATTTTTCTTTCTTCTTTGTTCATAGGAGGAAAGTATAGTTTTTGTTCCGTGTCACTTAAGAGGAGAGATAATGACACTTGATACGAGGGTCTTGGGGAAATAAGGAAGGGGGTGTGTGTGGTTGAGGGGAAACTAGTGGTGGTGGTGGTGGTGGTGGTGGTAGACGGTGGTAGTTTGCGGTGAGTAGGGAACTTTATTTTGTTTGTTTTTTGTTGGGTGGGTCGTCTTAACTTGCGTGCTGGTAATTCGTAGGTTGCGGTTTGTTTATTCCTGAAACACACCCTTAACAGTATACCTTTTCCCTGTTTTCCATCTTCCTATGACTGACTTGAGACTGTTTCACGAGGGAGTATCAGGTGATTATTTCCTCAAGACTCAATGGAGGTTTTCTACGTTCAACTCACCTTTGTAAAATATAATCTGTTTTCATTTGTGTTTATACTCAAGAATAATAATGGTAATCTGAAGAAACACATACTACCCTTAGCGACGATTTTCTTAACATATAACTTCGATTCTGATCTGAGTGTGAGCAGGATTCGAACCTGTATTCCTGAGTGAGAGGCAAGAATCCTTACCACTACGCCACGAGGACCTTCAGGAACTACTAACATACATTCGTTTTTCCTTCTTTTCGTTTGCTAAGAACTGACTTATTACTCTTCCCAAATCTCGTCCAGTGGGTCATGTACAGCAAAACTCCAATTATCCAGCTCTATGACTATTACCTTTCTGGGTCACCTGCACGTAACCAACCACACATCTGCACGCAACCGACCACACACCTGCACGCCAACGATGCCAGTGGAAGGAACAGTTTTCACGACGGTTGGAAAGTAGTGCCACACCCCTCAACCACCCCACCCAACCCGCCCTTCGCCTCCTCGTGTGTTGGGGTTCAGTTGCTCATCACTGGCGTACAGACCCTGAGCTCCTGACGCAGGGCTCCTGAAGGTGATAAGAGGCAGTGGTGGATGTGATGTGAGTGATGTGAAAGTGAGATGTGAACGATGATGTGTCTCATGTTTGTGTGTGGTTTTCTTCATTTATTTATGTGTTGACCTGGTTATCAGAGTCATTCCTGTGCCCCAAGGTAAGGGATTCTTCACCACCACTAGTTGAAGTGTCACCAACAAGACTGAGGTGCCCGCTCAGACAACACGCAACTCAACCTTCACTCACTAATAATCTGGACACATTCCCTTATCGACGCTTCCTTTCGTTTCAGGTGTCCAGAGCAACACTGCCTTTAGAACACACCATACCCCGCTGCTGCTGACAGAAGCGTATTGTATTCTTCGTCAGGAGGCCGCTCACCACTCGAGTTGAGTCGCCACCCTGCACCACGTCACGCAGGGCCGCGCCAAGTCACTCCCTCGCCTACTGACGGGGTGACTGATGCCTGCAGCCCACCGTGCACCGTGATGACATATCTAATACCGCGTTTCGATTTGTGATCCAAAGTTCGTAAACACTGACGGGAGCATCGTATTCTACTGGAGGCTGCGGTACAAGTCTCATAAATACGGTGTCGGGAAGCGAAACTGTGTGAGCAGGTAAGGCTGTGTTGTGCTAGTGATGAATACAATACCAATACTAAACAAAATACGAGGTTAATTAATTGATTACTCAAGAAAAATTATTGCGACGAAAAGGCATGAAAGCAGCGCATAGACTGACAGACTGATTATGTTCCCCAAAGGTCCTTGAGGGAAGGCTACAAGGGTGGAAGTAACAATCAGTGCTACCAACGCCACGCAGACGTAGCCGCTGAGATGAAGGTGGTGGCAACGCTGCTCCTCGTGCTGGTCAGTAACCATAAATCATGTTCGTGAAGGTGTTACGTCCTCACGATGATAAATAATGACATATCTATATCTAACTTTTCCCTTCATTTCATTCATTATCATTCCTGAGTGTGCACCAATGAGCTGCGTTTCAAGGTGGTGTGTGCAGGTGTGTGCAGGTGTTGCGTGGTTCATAACGGTACTGTAACTGCGTGAGCCTCCTGCTGCCCACCGTGCTGTTTGGGTAGTGAAGGTGACAGCTGATTGGGAGAGTTGGGAAGGACCTCAAACCTAAGAAGCGCAAACTAAGCCAAATCTTTATCATCCTTGTTCTTCTTGCATCTCTTTTTCTTCATCTGGTTATTTGTCTTCCCTTCAAGCGTTCAAGAATCAAACATAACAGCCAACAATCTTGCAGGTGTCGGTGCAGGGGCGGGACATCCACCGGGGCGGGTCAGGAGTTCTGCATCACCCTGGACGCAGCCTTTGGGAGTCCTGGTGGGGAGGACAACAAGGCCGCGCGCAAACCCACCTCAACACCACAACACAAAGAGGTGGCGAAGGTCCTGTTGGTGTTGTTAGTAATGGGGATTTCAGTGATGCTAGTGAGTGGTATACCCTCATGGGGGAAAACAATGATACCTCGCATAATGGGGAAGACCAAGGGGTGCTAATGGGGAAAAAGAATGTATTGACTCCTGAAGGGGAATTAGAATCACTGTCAAGTCCTGGTGCCGCTTACGGTGGTAGTAATGGTAAGGACAGTGATGGGAATACTCCTGAGGTTGAACTGCCAGGTAGGAAACGACTTGTATACGAGACAGTGAACTCCTTTAGGAAAATTAGTCCAGCGTCTGCAACAAGTAGTAGTAGTCGTAGTAGTAGTGGTGGTGGTGGTGGTGGTGGTGGTGCTGGTAGTGTGGGAGGAGTCAGTGGTAGGAGAGAACGTACTATTTCACCACAAGTTCACGACACAAGGAAGTCAAAACTCTTGGCGCCAAATACAAGTTTCAAGCGCAAAGTGAAACAAATCGACGGTAACAGTGACAGTACAACGGACGGTACAAATGAGGACGTAACAGACAGTACAATGCAGAGTACAACAGAAGGTGCAACGGATGCCACAACAGACGTCACAGATGGCAGCATAATAGACCCAACAGACACAGCAAATGACGCAACAGATTCAACAGACCCAACAGACGAACTAGACGACACAACAGATCCAACAGAAGAAACAGACGACACAACAGACCCAACAGAAGAAACAGACGACACAACAGACCCAACAGAAGAAACAGACGACACAACAGACCCAACAGAAGAAACAGACGACACAACAGACCCAACAGAAGAAACATATGACACAACAGAAGAAACAGACGAAACAACAGACCCAACAGACGAAACAGATGACACAACAGACCCAACAGAAAAAACAGACGACACAACAGATCCAACAGAAGAAACAGACGACACAACAGACCCAACAGAAGAAACAGACGACACAACAGACCCAACAGAAGAAACAGACGACACAACAGACCCAACAGACCCAACAGAAGAAACAGATGACACAACAGAAGAAACAGACGAAACAGATGACACAACAGACCCAACAGAAGAAACAGACGAAACAACAGAAGAAACAGACGACACAACAGAACCAACAGAAGAAACAGACGACACAACAGAAGAAACAGACGAAACAGATGACACAACAGACCCAACAGAAGAAACAGACGACACAACAGACCCAACAGAAGAAACAGACGACACAACAGACCCAACAGAAGAAACAGACGACACAACAGACCCAACAGAAGAAACAGATGACACAACAGAAGAAACAGAAGAAACAACAGACCCAACAGAAGAAACAGACGACACAACAGACCCAACAGAAGAAACAGATGACACAACAGAAGAAACAGAAGAAACAACAGACCCAACAGAAGAAACAGACGACACAACAGACCCAACAGAAGAAACAGATGACACAACAGAAGAAACAGAAGAAACAACAGACCCAACAGAAGAAACAGACGACACAACAAACCCAACAGAAGAAACAGATGACACAACAAACCCAACAGAAGAAACAGACGACACAACAGAACCAACAGAAGAAACAGACGACACAACAGACCCAACAGAAGAAACAGATGACACAACAGACCCAACAGAAGAAACAGATGACACAACAGAACCAACAGAAGAAACAGATGACACAACAGAACCAACAGAAGAAACAGAAGAAACAGACGACACAACAGACCCAACAGAAGAAACAGACGACACAACAGACCCAACAGAAGAAACAGACGACACAACAGACGACACAACAGACCCAACAGAAGAAACAGACGACACAACAGACCCAACAGAAGAAACAGAAGAAACAGACGACACAACAGAAGAAACAGAAGAAACAGACGACACAACAGAAGAAACAGAAGAAACAGACGACACAACAGACCCAACAGAAGAAACAGAAGAAACAGATGACACAACAGACCCAACAGAAGAAACAGAAGAAACAGATGACACAACAGACCCAACAGAAGAAACAGAAGAAACAGATGACACAGAAGAAACAGATGACACAACAGACCCAACAGAAGAAACAGAAGAAACAGATGACACAACAGACCCAACAGAAGAAACAGAAGAAACAGATGACACAACAGACCCAACAGAAGAAACAGAAGAAACAGATGACACAGAAGAAACAGATGACACAACAGACCCAACAGAAGAAACAGAAGAAACAGATGACACAGAAGAAACAGATGACACAACAGACCCAACAGAAGAAACAGACGACACAGATGACACAACAGAAGAAACAGACGACACAGACACAACAGAAGAAACAGACGACACAGATGACACAACAGAAGAAACAGAAGACACAACAGAAGAAACAGACGACACAACAGAACCAACAGAAGAAACAGATGACACAACAGAGCCAACAAGTGACCCAACAGACCCAACAGAACCAACAAGTGACCCAACAGACCCAACAGACCCAACAGAACCAACAAGTGACCCAACAGACCCAACAGACCCAACAAGTGACCCAACAGACCCAACAGAACCAACAGACCCAACAGAACCAACAAGTGACCCAACAGAACCAACAGACCCAACAAGTGACCCAACAGACCCAACAGAACCAACAGACCCAACAGAACCAACAAGTGACCCAACAGAACCAACAGACCCAACAAGTGACCCAACAGACCCAACAGAACCAACAAGTGACCCCACCCAACAGACCCAACAAGTGACCCAACAGAACCAACAGAACCAACAAGTGACCCAACAGACCCAACAGAACCAACAAGTGACCCAACAGACCCAACAGACCCAACAAGTGACCCAACAGAACCAACAGAACCAACAAGTGACCCAACAGACCCAACAGAGCCAACAAGTGACCCAACAGACCCAACAGAACCAACAAGTGACCCAACAGACCCAACAGACCCAACAAGTGACCCAACAGACCCAACAGAACCAACAAGTGACCCAACAGACCCAACAGAACCAACAAGTGACCCAACAGACCCAACAGAACCAACAAGTGACCCAACAGACCCAACAGAACCAACAAGTGACCCAACAGACCCAACAGACCCAACAAGTGACCCAACAGACCCAACAGAACCAACAAGTGACCCAACAGACCCAACAGAACCAACAAGTGACCCAACAGAACCAACAGAACCAACAAGTGACCCAACAGACCCAACAGAACCAACAAGTGACCCAACAGACCCAACAGAACCAACAAGTGACCCAACAGACGACACAAGTGAGGGTTCAACAGACAACACAAGTGCGGTCACAGAGTGCACCACCTCAGAAGGCCCCCCTGTCATATCAAAGTGCATCACATCAGATGGAACAAGTCAGAGCACAATCACGATCATAAGTGACATCACAAGTCATATCACATTGGCGGAGGATCAAGACTTGCCAGGGGACGAGGAGAATCAGGACTTGCCAGGGGACGAAGAGGATCAGGACTTGCCAGGGGACGAAGAGGATCAGGACTTGCCAGGGGACGAGGAGAATCAGGACTTGGCAGGGGACGAGGAGAATCAGGACTTGGCAGGGGACGAGGAGAACGAGGAGGATGGTGATGAGATTCGTGCTGCCATACAAGCCTACGTGAACCATCTGATAAGTAGTCAGACTGGTGAGGACTCGGGCGAGGAAGACAGTGATGCTCTTTCCTTCGAAACCGCCATCAGTAACTTGGTCAACAAAATAGTATCTGATGCCATTGGTGCGGGCGAGAGTTTGAGGAGTGATGATGTCCCTTATAAGACAACACGTGGGCTCTCCTCAGTGAGCTCAGGCCATAAACCCTTATCTGCCATTATCGACGACATGAACAAGCAGATCAAAAGGAAGGTTATGTCCCTCAGAGGTGAAGGGGCGAGGGATGGCCTTGTCTCCCCCAACACAAGGCGCCGTTTGGGTGAGGCCATCTCAGGGACTGTATGGAAGACAGTCACAGATAAAGTTGGACCCCTTCTCAGGAAAGGAGACCGGAAATCTACTAGGAAGGGAGGGAATGGGAATGGTACCAGAAGGAATGGTGGGAATGGTACCAGAAGGAATGGTGGGAATGGTACCAGAAGGAATGGTGGGAATGGTACCAGAAGGAATGGTGGGAATGGTACCAGAAGGAATGGTGGGAATGGTACCAGAAGCAATGGTGGGAATGGTACCAGAAGGAATGGTGGGAATGGTACCAGAAGCAATGGTGGGAATGGTACCAGAAGGAATGGTGGGAATGGTACCAGAAGCAATGGTGGGAATGGTACCAGAAGGAATAGTGGGAATGGTAACAGAAGGAATGGTGGGAATGGTCCTCCACTTGCCAATAAGGACAACAATGAAAAGTTGCATCATAATACGCCGGTGACCGTTCAGACTGGCCTCACTCGCATAGTGAATGGCAAAACTACATCAGTGCAGATGAGCCACAAAGACCGTTTCAGTGAAGTGTCCACAATGGGCCGCAGTATGTCAAACAAGGAAGATGACAGACTCCCGGCTGCTCCTTACTCTGCACCCGAGGCTAACAAGGGCACGCTAGTGTATGGTGGTGTACGAGCCAAGCGATCACTTGACCCTGTTGTGGCAATGGTGGTGCAGCACAGCACCACTGGTGGTGGTGACAGTAACCAAGGTAAAGGGATGAGTGGTGGTGGTGGTGGTGGTGCTTCGTCACTCAGGGATCGGTCCACAAGGCTCACCCATCTCTGGCGTGGCAGCAGCCGCCAAGGCAACGAGGAAGGTGATCATATTTCATTACTTGGGGAACGCATCAGTTCCTTTGTTAAAGACACTATTAAGGAACATCTTTCCTTTGTACAAAACAGGATCATAAGTAACAGCAATGATGATGACACTACCACAGATGGCAACACTGACAGCACAGATGGCACCACTGGTGACAGCACAGATGGTACTACTAGTGACATCACCACTGGTGACAGCACAGGTGGTATTACTAGTGACAGCACAGATGGTATTACTAGTGACATCACCACTGGTGACAGCACAGGTGGTATTACTAGTGACATCACCACTGGTGACAGCACAGGTGGTATTACTAGTGACATCACCACTGGTGACAGCACAGGTGGTATTACTAGTGACATCACCACTGGTGACAGCACAGGTGGTATTACTAGTGACATCACCACTGGTGACAGCACAGGTGGTATTACTAGTGACAGCACAGGTGGTATTACTAGTGACAGCACAGGTGATATTACTAGTGACAGCACAGATGGTATTACTAGTGACAGCACAGATGGTATTACTAGTGACAGCACAGGTGGTATTACTAGTGACAGCACAGGTGGTATTACTAGTGACAGCACAGGTGATATTACTAGTGACAGCACAGGTGGTATTACTAGTGACAGCACAGATGGTATTACTAGTGACAGCACAGATGGTATTACTAGTGACAGCACAGGTGGTATTACTAGTGACATCACCACTGGTGACAGCACAGGTGGTATTACTAGTGACAGCACAGGTGACATTACTAGTGACAGCACAGATGGTATTACTAGTGACAGCACAGATGGTATTACTAGTGACAGCACAGGTGATATTACTAGTGACAGCACAGGTGGTATTACTAGTGACAGCACAGATGGTATTACTAGTGACAGCACAGGTGGTATTACTAGTGACAGCACAGGTGGTATTACTAGTGACAGCACAGATGGTATTACTAGTGACAGCACAGGTGGTATTACTAGTGACAGCACAGGTGGTATTACTAGTGACAGCACAGATGGTATTACTAGTGACAGCACAGATGGTATTACTAGTGACAGCACAGATGGTATTACTAGTGACAGCACAGGTGGTATTACTAGTGACAGCACAGGTGGTATTACTAGTGACAGCACAGGTGGTATTACTAGTGACATCACCACTGGTGACAGCACAGGTGGTATTACTAGTGACAGCACAGATGGTATTACTAGTGACAGCACAGGTGCTATTACTAGTGACAGCACAGGTGGTATTACTAGTGACAGCACAGATGGTATTACTAGTGACAGCACAGATGGTATTACTAGTGACAGCACAGATGGTATTACTAGTGACAGCACAGATGGTATTACTAGTGACAGCACAGGTGGTATTACTAGTGACAGCACAGATGGTATTACTAGTGACAGCACAGGTGGTATTACTAGTGACAGCACAGATGGTATTACTAGTGACAGCACCACTAGTGACAGCACAGGTGGTATTACTAGTGACAGCACAGGTGGTATTACTAGTGACATCACCACTGGTGACAGCACAGGTGGTATTACTAGTGACAGCACAGATGGTATTACTAGTGACAGCACAGGTGCTATTACTAGTGACAGCACAGGTGGTATTACTAGTGACAGCACAGATGGTATTACTAGTGACAGCACAGATGGTATTACTAGTGACAGCACAGATGGTATTACTAGTGACAGCACAGATGGTATTACTAGTGACAGCACAGGTGGTATTACTAGTGACAGCACAGATGGTATTACTAGTGACAGCACAGGTGGTATTACTAGTGACAGCACAGATGGTATTACTAGTGACAGCACCACTAGTGACAGCACAGGTGGTATTACTAGTGACAGCACAGGTGGTATTACTAGTGACAGCACAGGTGGTATTACTAGTGACAGCACAGGTGATATTACTAGTGACAGCACAGATGGTATTACTAGTGACAGCACAGGTGGTATTACTAGTGACAGCACAGGTGGTATTACTAGTGACAGCACAGGTGGTATTACTAGTGACAGCACAGGTGGTATTACTAGTGACAGCACAGATGGTATTACTAGTGACAGCACAGGTGGTATTACTAGTGACAGCACAGATGGTATTACTAGTGACAGCACCACTAGTGACAGCACAGGTGGTATTACTAGTGACAGCACAGGTGGTATTACTAGTGACAGCACAGGTGGTATTACTAGTGACAGCACAGGTGGTATTACTAGTGACAGCACAGGTGGTATTACTAGTGACAGCACAGGTGGTATTACTAGTGACAGCACAGATGATATTACTAGTGACAGCACAGATGGTATTACTAGTGACAGCACAGGTGGTATTACTAGTGACAGCACAGATGGTATTACTAGTGACAGCACAGGTGGTATTACTAGTGACAGCACAGATGGTATTACTAGTGACAGCACAGGTGGTATTACTAGTGACAGCACAGATGGTATTACTAGTGACAGCACAGGTGGTATTACTAGTGACAGCACAGATGGTATTACTAGTGACAGCACCACTAGTGACAGCACCGGTGGTATTACTAGTGACAGCACAGGTGGTATTACTAGTGACAGCACAGATGGTATTACTAGTGACAGCACCACTAGTGACAGCACAGGTGGTATTACTAGTGACAGCACAGGTGGTATTACTAGTGACAGCACAGATGATATTACTAGTGACAGCACAGGTGGTATTACTAGTGACAGCACAGATGGTATTACTAGTGACAGCACAGATGGTATTACTAGTGACAGCACAGGTGGTATTACTAGTGACAGCACAGATGGTATTACTAGTGACAGCACAGGTGGTATTACTAGTGACAGCACAGGTGGTATTACTAGTGACAGCACAGATGGTATTACTAGTGACAGCACAGATGGTATTACTAGTGACAGCACAGATGGTATTACTAGTGACAGCACAGGTGGTATTACTAGTGACAGCACAGGTGGTATTACTAGTGACAGCACAGATGGTATTACTAGTGACAGCACCACTAGTGACAGCACAGATGGTATTACTAGTGACAGCACCACTGGTGACAGCACAGGTGGTATTACTAGTGACAGCACAGGTGGTATTACTAGTGACAGCACAGGTGGTATTACTAGTGACAGCACAGATGGTATTACTAGTGACAGCACAGGTGGTATTACTAGTGACAGCACAGGTGGTATTACTAGTGACAGCACAGATGGTATTACTAGTGACAGCACAGGTGGTATTACTAGTGACAGCACAGGTGGTATTACTAGTGACAGCACAGATGGTATTACTAGTGACAGCACAGGTGGTATTACTAGTGACAGCACAGGTGGTATTACTAGTGACAGCACAGGTGGTATTACTAGTGACAGCACCACTGGTGACAGCACAGGTGGTATTACTAGTGACAGCACAGGTGGTATTACTAGTGACAGCACAGGTGGTATTACTAGTGACAGCACAGGTGATATTACTAGTGACAGCACAGGTGGTATTACTAGTGACAGCACAGGTGGTATTACTAGTGACAGCACAGGTGGTATTACTAGTGACAGCACAGGTGATATTACTAGTGACAGCACAGATGGTATTACTAGTGACAGCACAGGTGGTATTACTAGTGACAGCACAGATGGTATTACTAGTGACAGCACAGATGGTATTACTAGTGACAGCACAGATGGTATTACTAGTGACAGCACAGGTGGTATTACTAGTGACAGCACAGGTGGTATTACTAGTGACAGCACAGATGGTATTACTAGTGACAGCACAGGTGGTATTACTAGTGACAGCACCACTAGTGACAGCACAGGTGGTATTACTAGTGACATCACCACTGGTGACAGCACAGGTGGTATTACTAGTGACATCACCACTGGTGACAGCACAGGTGGTATTACTAGTGACAGCACCACTGGTGACAGCACAGGTGGTATTACTAGTGACAGCACCACTGGTGACAGCACAGGTGGTATTACTAGTGACAGCACCACTGGTGACAGCACAGGTGGTATTACTAGTGACAGCACAGGTGGTATTACTAGTGACAGCACCACTGGTGAAAGCACAGGTGGTATTACTAGTGACAGCACAGGTGGTATTACTAGTGACATCACCACTGGTGACAGCACAGGTGGTATTACTAGTGACAGCACCACTGGTGAAAGCACAGGTGGTAACACTGACAGCACCATTATTGACTCCTTAGTTGACGGGATCGTTGAAAGGTTTGGTGGTGGTGGTGGTGATGGTGGTGATGACCCCTTGTCTCAGGCCATCAAGACCATGCTTATGAACCATGTTGATTATGAATCTGAGCCTTGAATGCCAAACACTGGGTGAGGAAGGCAAGGCCGTGGGTGGGAGGCACACACCCAACACATAACACTTACCCTTGCATACAGGGTTCATCAAGCACACTCCTCGCCTGCAAGGGTTGGTGGTAATAATTGTCTCAGGAACAAATCATTCACTTCAACAAACCACTGTACTCTCTCCTAACTTTTTCAATATCTCACTTAATGATTCTCCAACAAAAATAATCCATCGATCCTCACTTTGAGAAATTACGACACCTGCCACACAACTTTGAACACCCTCTAAAGCAGGTTGTGTATCAGGAATCTGCTCCACACAACACACAATCACTGCTTACCATGCTCTCCAAAAGGGAATCATAACTACCTGAACTTACAACCTAACAATGGCATCTTGGGACCATTTTCATACGTATTCACTTACATCATCTTCCTAACAAAATGCATAAAAAACATCATGGAGTTTAATATTCCATAAATCACATACTTGCCTAAAACAACGGTGTCTGTTATATTGTTATGATCAATTAGTGATATGAAGTAGCAGTGATTGTGAGGGAAAATATGACTAACCAGGATGTGTGTAGTGTGTCCAGCCCTTCCCAGGTGACAGCTCTCTTGATTCTACTTAAGTAAGATTTAAATGTAATCGTTTGTCTACTTATCAGTTATCAAAGGTACAGGTATTTATTGAATGTAGTTAATGTATTACGTATTCTAGTTCTTAAGTAATTTATTTGTGTGTGTGATGTTAATTTAGTTAAGTATGCATAGGCTTCAGTAGCTCTTAACAGATCAAAGTATTACTTAGATGTATAAGTATTTGAGTACAAGAGGCATTACTCACCAATCTTCCCTCGACATTATTATACAAATACAACTGTAGCACTTTTTACCGAGAAATATTGGATTGTTGGTTGAAATAAACTTATTAGCAATGCTATTTCTTCCTCTTTTACCTATTGTTAGAAGGATATTCTAACTACCCACAGTGACTTGGCATAATCATGAAGCCATCTCAATACACACTTCCAGCCACTCAGAACTAATGTACCAGTATTACCTGGGCCAACTGGAATACTAATAGGTACTGGTGTTGGTGTGGCAGGTGTGATGCTTCAGGTATGGTGTTGGTAAGCAATCCTAACACTTGACATACTTGTGGGATATGGCATTGAATTCCCTCAAACAACGCTGCAATTTACCAATCTCATTCATCGGATTGTAACGCCAGGTTGAACACAGAAATGGCTTAAGGGAAATATTACTTACAATTTCTACGAGCATCCTATCAATGAGGAAAACAAACAAACAAACAAGTACCAACCTTACCAACTCTCCTCAAGTGTAAAGGAAGAAAAGTGGAGGAATCCTTTGTAGCTTCAGTGAGGAGAGGAAAGGCTGTGTAACTGTTGTGGAGCAAGAACCATTACTGTCCTTGTTGTTGTTGATGTCCTCCTCCTGCTCGTCTGTCTGGCTGGTGGTCATCCATCTCTGGTGACCTGGATGGGTGATGTGCAGTGCAATGGATGGTGATGGTCATGTGGATGGGATGTGGAGTGGAAGGGTGGACACATACATGGGGATACAGGACATGATGTGATAATGAGAGAATCGTGTACATGTGCTGACTACTAGATCACAGCTCACACTAAATATGAAAGGACTCTGATGCCCCTTGTCTCGGCTAACTCACTTTTAAGGAACATACAACCCCCGTGGTGAGGCTGCAGGAACACTAACAATGTGTTCTCTGCGGGTTGTAAAAGGCGACCAAAAGAGATGAAGTGAAGGGTTTGAATGATTTATTAATTTTATCCTCTGCATTGATTACACCGAACAGATTGTCTAGTAATTAATTTTCTGTAACAGCTGCACTAGTATTAGGTCTCTCGTAACAATACATCTTATGTCTATCAACACAAGTTTTATTGGTTGACGTGAAATACTCATAACTTTATTGAATCTTTATCTAAACCTTTGTTCTGTTTGGTTATGTCTTTTTCAATTTTTATAAACTTTACACACAAGTTAAACGTTTCTGGGAGCCACTTTTCATTAATCAGAATACACATGGAATGGTTTGTAAGGGAAAATAATATACTTTACCATCACAAAGCCACCCATTAGACGACAGTTATGATGTCAAGGTCAATAAACATTCCTCAACCCTTGTCTTTTATGCAGTGTTTACTAATTAGTTTTCAATTATATTATAGTCATTTACTGCAGGAAGTTTTGTTCAAGTATAAATATGAAACCTACCACAAACACTCAAAATATACAACTCATTCTAAATATACATATATAAAAACTAGTATAAAATGTACACTTCCCAGAATAACAACCATTTGAAGCACATAAGTTTCCCTCCCAATGTACATAAACGTCTTTTCTTTACCACTCAGTCACACGAGCCGTCCGTCCAGCCATCCCGCCACCGCTGATTCACAAGGTCACAGTCAAAGACAGGCTTGCCCAGCTTCCTGTTGACCTCGTTGTGGGCGTTACAGAACCACCGGGAGAGGCTGCTCTGGGAGTCCACTGAAGGGGTGTTGGTTTTAAGCCTGAGGAGGGAGGGAGGGAGGGAGGAGCAGGCTTACTCGACTGATTACATTATCAAGGACACACACTTCCACACAGCCATCACATTTAAAGGAGGAACGGTTGATATTAATGACATTTAACAGGACTATGTATTTCAGCAAGATAACGTCTGACTGCAGCTTATATTAATTTCTAGAATTAGTTCACTTCTCTCCTTTGCATGCTTGAGAAACAGTAGTATTGATGTACAAGTGAGGACCACATCCCTACACCACTACTAACCATTCCCTAAAGTCTTCAGAGCACGGTGGACATGGGTAGAACTTGGAAAAGATTGTGATGAATGTGTTCATGTCCTGCCGCTGCTGTGTGGAGGGCTGGTCAGGGTAGTAAGCTGCCATGGTGTGCAGGAGCCGCCAACTGCCCCGTCCCAGCGCAACACTGTCTGCCGGACACCCGTGCTGCGCTGCTTTACCTGCACAACACAACAATGAGATACAGAGGAAATACACGAGGATGTAATGATCAAAAGAGTTAATATTAATAGGTCTGGTGCAAGACATGTGCAGTGAAGAGGAAGACAAGGAAGGGATACCAAAACTGGTGATAGGGAAGTCATTGATTACAGACAGAGACATAAGATTCCACAAACCATTATTTTCCATATGTAAAGTTAACTTCACCAACCACTGTGTTTAAAAAAAATAATTCCCAAGGTCAGCAGGGAATTAATATTTAGCACAAAAAAAATATCAACACCTACTTTTCTTTATTAAATTGCTACATTAGTCCAATATTGAAGTGACACACTGATGGTCTCACCCGAGAGTGGTGGATCCTCCTCATGTTGTAGAGTGTTATTCTGGGAACTAGTTGTGGGAGGTGAGGTGCGGTCTGCCTGTGTTCCCTGCTGCTTGGAGTTGTCTGCCGCTGCTGCTCCATCTGCTGTGCTGCTTGTCTGAGGAAAATAAAACAAAAAAATAAAACAAACTCAAACACACCTGATTCACAGCCTATTACATCAAACACACTTTTCATTGTTTTCTGTTTCATTATTAGCCATTTGCATTTTTGTCTACTCATTGTTCAGTGGTTTGTAGTGAAAATGTAAACCAAAGATATATTTTTGTTCAGGTCTGCAGAAACTTATCGATTAGCATATTGTAAAAAAACATCAAATGATAGGATAGTATAAGGAAAAAAAGTACAAATTCTAAGACAAAGCAACATCACTAAGTAACTTGTAACTCTTCACTAAATTCACTTGCTGTCCTACTTTCATTTAGTGAACATGATCTGTTTCTAAGGCAAAGAACTCCTAGCATGGGATTCAGTGTTGACGTTCAATAAATAACTGTTTGATTGCAAGAACTTATCAGAAAATTGGTTCTGATTCTGGTATTAAGATGAATTTACACAATGATATTCAGGAATCAATTCTTGGCCAGCCTTGCCATAAGGTTAGAGTTGCAAGTATCAGTTCAGTTTACAGCTGCTCCTTATTATAGCAATTCTTATGGATGTTTTGGTTTCATAACAACACTGTATACAGCTACTTACATGTTACATGCATCAATAATGTTTTAATATAAGTTTTATATAATGTTTAATATAGTTTTTATATAAGCAGCCCGGTGGTGTAATGGTTAGCATGCTTGGCTTACAACTGACATGTTCTGGGTTCGAATCCCAAGTGGTTGAAGACAAAATGGGTTTGTGTTCTTAAACGCTGTAACCTCTGTTCACCTAACAGTAAAATAGGTACAGGAGTAAGCCGAGGGTTTGTGATCTTGCAATCCGGGCAGGAGCGGATGGCTGGAAATCCTATCCTCCTGTGTGTGTGGTAGTGTGAGTGATATGTGTGTTATACACCAACACTGGTGCCGTACACATTAATTTAATTTAGGAAAATATATAATTACTTTAATTGAGTTGCACAGAGACAATATACTTTTTCTACAGATTGTGATGTGTTTCAAATGATTCTGACAGTCATTTGTTGCAAATCCATATCTTTTTTAAAACATCCACTTCAACCCCACCACTGCCATTTACCATCTGTTGCCACTTACAGTCTCCTACCAGCCACGTTCAGTCTCTTAACTGCCACGTACAGTCTCCTAACTGGCACTTAGACCGGGAGCAGACGAGCGATTCTGTGTCCGCCACACTGTGGCGTGTTTAAGCATCTGTGTCCTGACTGAGCTACACCACAGAATCGCCCGTGTGTATGGGCAGAGCCACGCTGCGCGTAGGTGCGGGCATTCATCTCCCGTCACATTGGCCTTTGAGCCTGTGCTGTGGTGGAAAGTAATCCGTTGCCCCGGGACACAGGGCCACTGTGACATCTGACTTCCCACAGTGTACCTTCCCCAGGTTTCCCTAGGTACACATTTATCTACCAACCCGTTTGGGAAGGATGAACAGCTGAGTGAGCTGTGTGCTGACTGCCCTCGTCTGGGATTGAACTTGGGCCAGCGGATTCATAGTGAGACGTGCTAACCACTGCACTGCTGAGGCACATATACCAACTACGTGTCAGTTAGGATACTGTACGTACCAGCAACTTACAGTGTCCTAACTGGCACGTACAATCTCCTAACTACTATGTACAGTCTCCTAACTGCTACGTACGTCTCCAAACTGTCACATATACAGTCTCCTAACTGCTACGTACAGTCTTCTACCAGCCATATACAGTCTACTACCAGCCACATACAGTCTCCTAACTGCCAGTTATAGTCTCCTAACTGCCACGTACAGTCTCTTAACTACCACTTACAGACTCTTAATTGCCACGCAGTCTCTTAACTGCCACGTACAATCTCCTTACTGCTACGTACAGTCTCCTAACTGTCACATACAGTCTTCTAATTGCCACGTACAGTATCTAACTGCCACGTATAGTCTCTAAACTACCACGTACAGTCTTTTAACTACCACGAACAGTATCCTAACTGCCACGTAATCTCCTGTAATGCAGTTACCTAACTGCCATGTAGTCACCTAACTGCCACACAGTCTCCAAACAGCCACATACATTCTCTTAACACTATAACATTAACCTCACCTACAAATCAAGGCCACAACACCCACGATAACATAACAACAATGAGAATAGTTCCATGCCCCATCCTTTGGTCCTACCTTACCCGGGCTGGCAGGAGGCTCAGCCAAGCTTCCCCGCTGACTCTTCATCCAGGACCTGAAGTCAGTGCACGTGCGGCAAGGCTTCTCCACAGCAGGCGCTTGTGTAGCCTCTGCCATGCCTTACTAACACCAACAACGAGGGAGGGAGGAGAGTGTATCTATCTTTATCTTGTACCGGCGTCTGGCTCCTCAATTCACTCTAGTTCCGTATTTATTGCAGTATTTGTTGTTTTATTCCCAGTTTACGTTTCTTGTAAGTGTTCTGGGTGCAATTGTTGTGTTGTTTAGTTTCCTGTTGGCGTTTCTTGGCTGTCCTGTGCGTGTTTTCAATGGTTTTGTGTGATGCAAGAGGTTACGTCAGCCAAGTTGCAGCTTGTTCAAGGTGATGCTGATGGTGATGATTGTTGTTTACTTTCTACATTCTTGCTTCCTAACAGCGCCTCATGTTTAAGGTAGACTGGGGTAAATTAATAAAGGTGCGGATTAGTTATAAAATGAGTGTAAGACTACTTATATTCTTGTCTAGGAATTATATACGGAATAATGTGTTTCCAAAAAAATAATAAATAAATAGAATTACCGTTTAGTGAAATGTTTTTGGTACTAACGTGAAATTATAAAGAAAAAAAAATACAGGTGATATTTAGATTTACTTTCTACCATTTATATAACAACATTGGAGGATTATGTAAAGGGTATGACTTATACAAAAGAAAGAAAATGCGATGTCAGACTTATGTGAGCGAGTGTGTGTAAGGTTCATTTCTCTTTTCTTACATCATCAGGCGTCACTGTTATCTCCCTTCAGGTCACATATTACAGATAAGAGAAGCTGGTGATGAATTATTGTTATGGATTTATTATCAGCATTATAGATGATACGAGCTGCTGCCTATAGTAACCTACCTAAAGAATTCTAGGCTGATTCGATTACTCACTCTCTCTCTCTCTTAGCTTTCCTTGGCTCCATTTTCACTAACTTATAATAACTTCTGGAAAATTATTATAATTAAATTTTGTTTATTGGATTAATTATACATTATATATTATCATTAATATAGTTTTTTTTTTAATACTGATGGAGGGAAAGAGTGATGTGGCAGAGGAAGAAAATTAATATTTGTTTCCCTTCCAAACCTTGAACACATTAAAAGACAGAGAGAGAGAGAGAGAGAGAGAGAGAGAGAGAGAGAGAGAGAGAGAGAGAGAGAGAGAGAGAGAGAGAGAGAGAGAGAGAGAGAGAGAGAGAGAGAGCGTTGTGTGTGTGGTGTGGGGGGGGGAGAATAAGCTTTGCGGATAATTTTGATGGAAATAATAACAAAAATAAACGACAAAGCACTTAGCGCGTGACAGACACGTAATGGCTGTCGTTATCTCGGGCCATTAACTTAATCAGAAGCATTTGGCGAAGTTGTGCAATCTTAGCTGGAAGGAAGGAAGGAAGGGGGAGATGGAAGGGGGAGATGGAAGGGGTGATGGGAGGGGGAGATGGATGCGTACCTCCTTCTCCTTCCAAGTACGAGGGATGGCAAATCATGAAAAAAAACCAATACTTATTAAACATATGTAACTAAAATATTCCCTCCTTGCCTTCTTTTCCTTGTGCTAAACTTATTCAACTTACTAGGAGACTCGTAACATCTATATTTATCAGACCATTACGATCGTCCAAGTAACTGCATTCACTAACTCTCTAACACGGTTGTAGGAAGGTAATTATTTCTTAAGTCATCAAAGAACAGTATCTAATATGTTGTTAATAAGTAATCAAGTAAAAACGAAAGGTTGAGAGGAGTTCCCAGAGCGTGTGGCGATATGAGATCCAGCTATGGAGTTGAAACGTATTAATGAGGCGATAAATCCTTGAACATGTGATCCAAGCGTGTTTATGTCAGTGTTATGAAGGCGCTTTTGTCGAGTTGTGATGTAGTGTTCTTTTGTTCAGATTCTCGCAGCGGAAGAACAAAAAGGAGAAAAATGCAAGGGAGAGAGAAAGAGAGATGGGGAAAAAGAGATAAATGGTACATGTTTTATGATTGCGAATAAATTTTGGACATTGTAAAGAGGACAGTAGTAGTAGTAGTAGTAGTAGTAATAGTAATATGTTGTTCAAAATTGCATCAAAGTGAAAAGATGGATATGTTGGTCGGTGTTTCATCTTCCATAAATCATCTTGAGGCTTTGAGAGGGTGGGCGGGATGTGGGCGTGGGGGCGGCGCTTCATTGTATCATCTTCCCCAAGAGTCATTACTGAGGATAAATTTCTCAAGATAGCGTCAAGAGTTATTAAGAAAATTACCATATTTAATGAACACTCCCTACCCAAGCCAAACACACCCAAGATTTTCCAAAAGTATAACAGACATTTTAGGGAACTTTCAAATTTCTTTTTTTTTGGGCAAGATTTTAATGACATCGATTTTTTGTTATTATCATTATTATTACTATTATAATCATCATCTTTTTTCTCTCTCTCTCTCTCTCTCTCTCTCTCTCTCTCTCTCTCTCTCTCTCTCTCTCTCTCTCTCTCGGGTTAATATTCTTTTTCTTTTTATATACAACTACGACGGTTATGGTATATGTCAATTTTTTTTTTTTTAGTTGCTGTTTCCAGAGATATATATATTTTTTTTGTATAAAGAAAACGTAAGCCTCTCGTTATCTGCCGGGAAGTGGACCCGGCTATCCGGAACGAGTTCGCATAAGCGGGGTTTCTTTGCACAAAGTTGAAAATGTCACTCGTAATGCATATCAATTTTTTCCATGTTATTTAGTTTTCATTCCCAAATCTCTCTCTCTCTCTCTCTCTCTCTCTCTCTCTCTCTCTCTCTCTCTCTCTCTCTCTCTCTCTCCAAGGGTCAGCTAATTAACTACCTGGCCTGCTGAATTCACCTGGCTTCATTATCGCCTAATTACCTATAAATTGTGACACGACTCTTATTAAGTTCCCTCACCAGGTAATTCCTTGGCATTTAATCACCGGTCAGGTATAAATCACTCACTTGAAGGGAAAATGTGCATCTTACACTAATTACATTTATTACCTGAAGGGAAAGTGTGTACCTTATATTAGGGTACCTGAGTTTTTTTCTTCTCTCTTCTCTTATCTCTCTCTCTCTCTCATTATCACCTACTCTTGCCTCTTGACAGTCTCATAATTTTCTCAAGAGGAAATTAAACGTCAATTCCATTCTATTTAGGTGACTTATGGTTGTAATTATTATCTTTACCCTCGCCGTTGTGCATTTAGAAAACACCAAAAATAAATATATATATGAATAAAATTAAATAATATATCAATTAATACTTTTTTCTTTAATTTCTCTCATGTTATTATTATTGATTTATTTTCTTATGCATTTATTTATTCGACTATTTATCTATTTAAGCTGTGAAACGAAAGAGAGAGAGAGAGAGAGAGAGAGAGAGAGAGAGAGAGAGAGAGAGAGAGAGAGAGAGAGAGAGAGAGAGAGAGAGAGAGAGAGAGAGAGCAAGGATATAATCAACAGCCCTAAATAAAGCAAGCAAAACGGAACAACCTTTAATTAAGTTCAAAAATTATGAAAACAAGCACAGAGGAATAACAACCTTCTGGCGCAAACGACCTTGACTCTCTCTCTCTCTCTCTCTCTCTCTCTCTCTCTCTCTCTCTCTCTCTCTCTCTCTCTCTCTCTCTCTCTCTCTCTCATCGACTTTTTATTGATTTCTTTTATTCATTAACCTTAAAACTAAAGATTTATTCAATTTTTGTAATATATTTTCCCTTAGAGATAGGAAGAGAAGGAGGAGGAGGAGGAGGAGGAGGAGGAGGAGGAGGAGGAGGAGGAGGAGGAGGAGGAGGAGGAGGAGGAGAGGAGGAGGAAGGAGGAGGAGGAGGAAGAGGAGGAGGAGGAGAATTCAAGTGTAGGACAGCGAGACATTTGAATAAAAAAAAATATATATATAAAAATTACGAAACAAGGAAAAGATAAAAACAAGAAGAAAAAAGTAAAAAATTAAGGAAAAAAAAAAGACAAAAAAAAAAGAAAAGAAAGAAAGACAATGAAAGAAAAAGAAAGAAAGAAAGAAAGAAGGAAAGACAACCAGGAATTATGTCTAAAAAATGAGAAGTAATCAGTCTTTTTCACGAGTCTTAGATGATGAAACTCTCTCTCTCTCTCTCTCTCTCTCTCTCTCTCTCTCTCTCTCTCTCTCTCTCTCTCTCTCTCTCTCATAGTTGAAGGAATACAAAGAAACGTAAATCAGGGAAATAACAAGAGATAAAGAATAGAAGAGGAAGGAAGAGGAGGAGGAGGAGGAGGAGGAGGAGGAGGAGGAGGAGGAGGAGGAGGAGAAGGAGGAGGAAGAGGATCAAGACGAACTGATTTAACGTTGACACTGAAGGATGAATAGTTGTCAACCCGCAGATTAGACGACCACTGAATAGGAGGAGGAGGAGGAGGAGGAGGAGAGGAGGAGGAGGAGGAGGAGGAGGAGGAGGAGGAAGCGAAGGAGGAGGAATTGATTTGATTGGCTTGCCGTGTATGTGTACACTCTCACTCTCTCTCTCTCTCTCTCTCTCTCTCTCTCTCTCTCTCTCTCTCTCTCTCTCTCTCTCTCTCTCTCTCTCTCTCTCTCTCTCTTTCATGAACTCCAACCTTTTACAGGACTATCCACCCACTCGCTCCACTCACATTCTCTCTCTCTCTCTCTCTCTCTCTCTCCTCTCTCTCTCTCTCTCTCTCTCTCTCTCTCTCTCTCTCTCTCTCTCTCTCTCTCTCTCTCTTTCTCTCTCTCTCTCTCCATCTCCCCTCTCTCTTTCTCCCCTCTCACTTTCTCCCGTCTCTCTCTCCTCACTTTCTTCCCTTCCCATCTCCCCTCTCTCTCTCCATCTCCCCTCACTCTCTCCCCTCATGTGGTGGCGGGTGAGGGGAACAATAAAGCAATTTTGTGGCACCTAAAATATGTATACAATATCTATTTCAACAGCTGCTCCCCACTCCCGGACTGAAATGATGTAGATGGATAAATAGATACATTGGTAGATAGATAGACAGCGAGGCAAATGTGTAGCTAGACAGGGACACAGATAGATAGACAGATAGATAGATGGATGGATAGTTAGATAATGATAGCCCTAAATAGATAAATAGACAGAAAGACGGATAAATGCAGAAATAGATAAATATTTGCACAGATAATATATATAGATAGAGAAATATATAGAAATAAGAGAAAGAAAGAGAAAGAAATAGAGAAACCAGAACAAATTGCATGTAATACCATAATAATCATGTTTTTTAACAGGTAAATAAATCTTAATTAGTCAGGTAACACGTCTAATTACCTGCCGTGATTGAACTTCATAACGCAAGTAGATAGATGAATGTTAATATTGTATCCTTTATATATACATTTTTTAATCCGAATCTTGTCTGGTATATATTCCTTTAATTCGAGACTAAATTTTATCCATTCGAGTTCAACTATATCTACTTTGATTTATAATGTACGTAATTTGGATTGATAATTTATATATTTTTCTTTAATGGGATCAAACTCTATTCAATACGTTGTTGATTCCACATATATAGTTCGATAAACATGTATCTAATTCATATATAAACCGAGAATTCTCTTAAACTTAGAAACTTTTCAGATCAAGATATCTTTAGAAAATTCTTCGTTAGTAAAAAAAAACAACCTCGTAATACATAGGAAAAAAAGTCTGATATACGAGTCATTTCTTTGCAAAAACAACCATTAGCTAACTTTTGTTTAGGATTGAAAAGTGTATGAGTCAAGTTTATTTTTCATTTATACAATTAAATTATCTTTTAATCCCCACAAAAATCCTTAACAATAATCCAATCTACTTTTAAGCTGAATTAATCCCCTTCATTGAAATGCAAACCTTTCCATGTATAAATACTTCCATTTTTACAATATAGTTTTACGGAACAAATCTTTTCATCAATCAGTTTTTTTTCTTTTTTTTCCTGAGTACTTTTGATCTATCCAATATTGTTTCGTGGGTCTATATTTTTTTTCCACCTATGTTTTTTATAGATATATTTTCACTCTACGAATTTGTATGTGCACTTTATTCCCACCGTTCATATTTATGTTATTTTTCATGCCTTTCAACTTTATGTATGTATGGATATGATTGTTTTCCATGTATGTATGTATGTGTGTGTGTGTGTGTGTGTGTGTGTGTGTGTGTGTGTGTGTGTGTGTGTGTGTGTGTGTGTGTGTGTGTGTGTGTGTCAAATATTTCACGTGTTTTGTTTACATATTTATCGTTATTAACACACACACACACACTCTCTCTCTCTCTCTCACTCTCTCTCTCTCTCTCTCTCTCTCTCTCTCTCTCTCTCTCTCTCTCTCTCTCATAAAATACTAGCGTTATGAAAAAAAAAGAGCATCACAGTCCATAGAATCGTTCAAAAACATTCGACCAAAACAAAAACAAATGACACTCGCTGCTATGACGTCACTATCAGCGTTGCCAAAGTTCATCCAGCGTTCAAACGGAAAGATGAACTGCGAATTGCGAATGTGTGTGTGTGTGTGTGTGTGTGTGTGTGTGTGTGTGTGTGTGTGTGTGTGTGTGTGTGTGTGTGTGTGTGTGTGTGTGTTTACATTCATAAAGGCTTGAGGATATTGCCTCTTGACATACAAAAAAAAAAATAATAAAAGTCGAAGTTTCATTACACATATGAAAAAAAAATGAAGTCAATGTTTGTCTTGTTTACATAAAATCTACGAAAAGGTTAAGAGATTAAATACAAATAGAGGGACATGATTAAAAAATACATCGATGCATAAGTAATTAAATGAGTTATTACCACATCAACAAGTGCTATAATAATAATAATAATAATAATAATAATAATAATAATAATAATAATAATAATAATAATAGTAACGGAATACAGGAGTCAGTTTCTATTTTCAGTTGCTGAGGTCATATTACATATATTACAAAGGACTAATGAATACTCTCTCTCTCTCTCTCTCTCTCTCTCTCTCTCTCTCTCTCTCTCTCTCTCTCTCTCTCTCTCTCTCTCTCTCTCTCTCTCTCTCTCTCTCTCTCTCTCTCAGAAACACACACACAAACAAAACTATAAGAACTAAAAAAAAAAAACACATCTTCCCACACATCAAATCGTCTATAGAAAAAAAAAGCATCAGGTAAGGGGAAAAAAATAACTAAAACGGGGAAAAAAAATAAGGAAAAAAAAATAATAGGGTATACCTTTCCTTCTGCGAGGTGGACAAACATACAACTGCGTTTTATACCTGGCTGGAAGAAAAACCGTGACAGGAGGGAAGGAAGGAAGGTTTGGAGGGGGGAGGGAGGAGAGAGTGAGGGGAAAAAGTTCAAGGAAGGGGAGAGAATGGATGAGGGGGAAAGGGAGGGAGAGGGGAGGGAAGGAGACTCACTTACTTATTACGGGTAAAGAACGAGCCCATTTTTTTTCTACATTAAAAGGGTACTAGCTAAGGGACAACAAATATACATAAATAAAAATAAAAAAATATCCCACGTATCGCCAGACCATGTAAAGAGAACAGTGGGAGGAATAAAAACAAGGGTTGGAGGTACAGTTTAACATTAAAGGCGTCTTGATACTCGTCTTTTGAAATAAACGTTTAAGTCATAGGCAGGTGGAAAAACAGACAAAGGGAGAGAGAGAGAGAGAGTTCCAGAGTTTATCAATCACATTTTCTTTGTGTATTCCTTGATTTTTTTTTTGAGGGGTAACTATTGAATACGATTTTGCTTCAGAATAGTTACGTTGAAGGAGGAAGGAGGAGGAAAAGAAGATGAGGAGAAAGAGGATGAAGGAAGAAAGGAGGAAGAGGAAGCAGGAAGAAGGAAGGAGGAGGAGGAGGAGGAGGAAAAAGGAGGAAAAAGGAAGGAAAAGGAGGAGGAAGAAGGAAGAAGGAGGAAGAGGAGGAAGAAGTAGTAGAAGAACGAGGAAGAAGGAAAAAAGAGGAAGAGGAGGAGCCCAATCTAAAACTTAAAATCCTATATATAAAGATTTTTTAAAGTAATAAAGTTGATTTGAGGGAAAATTTACCTGTTGTCTGAGTGTCGAGTGTACGCCAGGTGCCTCTAATTAGGAACCCTTACCTGAGGGGATTCATACTGCTAGGGGTGATTGGGGAGGGGAGTTACCTGCTTTACACCTGTTCTAGTATCGATCACATGCATCCACACACACACACACACACACACACACACACACACACACACACACACACACACACCCTTCCAGCCTGCTTGCCCTAAGATTACATGTGGTGGTTCAGGTGTAGGGGGAGAGATGAAGGAGGAAGTAGTGTGTGTGTGTGTGTGTGTGTGTGTGTGTGTGTGTGTGTGTGTGTGTGTGTGTGTGTGTGTGTGTGTTAATTAGGTACACGTGGCAAGTACTCAAGGGTACATACACACACATACATACACATACACACACACACACACACACACACACACACACACACACAAAGGTAAGGTTACGTGGATATACATAAACAGTGAGAGAGGAGAGAAAGAAAATAAATATATATATATATATATATATATATATATATATATATATATATATATATATATATATATATATATATATATATATATAGAGAGAGAGAGAGAGAGAGAGAGAGAGATTTCAGATTACAGGTTGTGATCTAAAAACTAAAATAGTACAGCTATTTATACAGGTACAAAAATACAACACACATACACGTACACACGTACACACACACACACACACACACACGTACACACACACACACACACACACACACGTACACACACACACACACACACACACACACACACACACACACACACGTACACACACACACACACACACACACACACACACACACACACACACACACACACACACACACACACACACACACACACACACTCACACATCACATTAGAACGCGTTGCAAGTTAGCACTAAGGAGCTTAACCCTTACACTGCCGAGGTCTTTTCTAAGTGTTCGATTTATAGATTTTAAAAAAAATTATGATTTTATTCAAATTTTTCTTTATCAACTCACAACGATCTGAAGAATAGAGGAAAAATATTTTTCTTTCTATACACAATATATCTTGGATGCAAATATTCTGTAAAAATGTGCCATTGGCAATAAATATTAATGATAAAAATAAATATTAATGATAAAAATAAATATTGATGATAAAAATAAATATTAATGATAAAAATAAATATTAATGATAAAAATAAATATTAATGATAAAAATAAATATTAATGATAAAAATAAATATTAATGATAAAAATAAATAATAATGATAAAAATAAATAATAATGATAAAAATAAATAATAATGATAAAAATAAATAATGATGATAAAAATAAATAATGATGATAAAATAAATAATGATGATAAAAATAAATAATAATGATAAAAATAAATATTAATGATAAAAATAAATATTAATGATAAAAATAAATATTAATGATAAAAATAAATATTAATGATAAAAATAAATAATGATAAAATAAATAATGATGATAAAAATAAATAATGATGATAAAAATAAATATTGATGATAAAAAATAAATATTGATGATAAAAATAAATATTGATGATAAAA
>JAPQNM010000011.1:1649785-1654785 GCA_029783475.1 Metacarcinus magister | reverse complement strand
CGTCTCTCTCTCTCTCTCTCCTCTCTCTCCGCTCGTCTCTCTTTTCTCTCTCTTCTCTCCTATCTCTCTTCTCTCGTCGCTAATCTTCCGGCTCTCTCTCTCTCTCTTCTCTCTCTCTACGGTAAGTCTCACATTAAGGTGATTCATTATTTACTGACTAATTTGAAGGAACGAGGAATGGAACACAGTGACTGAACCAAGGAACGGAGCGAGTAGTAGTAGTAGTAGTAGTAGTAGTAGTAGTAGTAGTAGAAGTAGAAGTAGAAGTAGTAGTAGTAGTAGTAGTAGTAGTAGAAGTAGTAGTAGTAGTAGTAGTAGTAGTAGTAGTAGTAGTAGAAGAAGTAGTAGTAATAGTAGTAGTAGAAGAAGTAGTAGTAGTAGTAGTAGTAGTAGTAGTAGTAGTAGTAGAAGAAGTAGTAGTCGTAGTAGTAGTAGTAGTAGTAGTAGTAGTAGTAGTAGTAGAAGTAGTAGTAGTAGTAGTGTTTTCTTTTCAGTCATACACATTTATATTTGTAAACTTGATTGTAATAAATAATTGTCCAAGTTTACATGTATACATTGGCATGGTGTGTGTATATATTCGTATGTGTGTGTATGTATGTATAAATGTATATATGTATGTATGTATGTATTTTTGTCTTAAATATAAACGACCACAACGTATTAATATGTTAAAAAAATTCAGCAAAAATTTCCATTGACTCAACTCCATTTACTTCAGTTAACCCAAATTTCTCCCCTGTGACCCTACCTTGCCTATTTCCCCTCATCCTTTCCCCTCGTAGCCTCACCCACACCCACCCACCCACCCACCCACACACACACACACACACACACACGCACGTACTCTCTCTTCACAAATTCACCGTCAGCGGGCCACAAATTTCGTAGGCCAAAAATTATATCTCAGGTGGGCAAGATATGTTCCAGCTGCAGAGGAGAGGAAAAAGCACTTGGGAATTCCGTTTTGTCTTGGCAATGCATAGGTAAGTGAGCCTTCTGTCAGGGCGGGGGGGCGGGAGGGAGGGAGGGAGGGAGGGAGGAAAGGAGGGAGGGAGGGAGGTACAGGTAGCGGGGGAGGGAGACAGTGAGTACACAGGAACACAAAGGAAGAACAGACAGCAACAGTCCTACTACTACTATAATATCTACTTGATAGAGACACAAGGAGAGGGAAGGAGGGTGGTGGTAGGAGTAAGAGGGAGGGAGAGGGAGAAGAAGAGGGAGAGAAGGATGGAGAGGGAGCAAGGGAGGAGTAAGAGGGAGGGATGAAAAGGAACGGAAATGGAGGAGAGGGAGGGAAGAAGAGTGAGCAAGGGAGGAGAGAGAGAGAGAGAGAGAGAGAGAGAGAGAGAGAGAGAGAGAGAGAGAGAGAGAGAGAGAGAGAGAGAGAGAGAGAGAGAGAGAGAGAGAGAGAGAGAGAGAGAGAGAGAGAGAGAGGAGTAAGAGGTAAGAGTGAAACGATGTAGTGTGATGTGGAGTAATAGAATAAAGAGAGAGAGAGAGAGAGAGAGAGAGAGAGAGAGAGGAGAGAGAGAGAGAGAGAGAGAGAGAGAGAGAGAGAGAGAGAGAGAGAGAGAGAGAGAGAGAGAATGAAGACTTAAAGGATGAAGAATAGAGTAATATAAGTAGTCAATGGAAGGAGGAAGATGAGGGGAAACGAAGGAAGGAAGGAAGGAAGGAAGGAAGGAAGGAAGGAAGGAAGGAAGGAAGGAAGGAAGGAAGGAAGGGGAAAGTAATCACGTTGAAAGTGCGTAACTGTGGAAACATTTTGAAGAAGAGAGAGATTGAGGGAAGGGAGATGATTGTTAGGTTGTTAGTGGAGAGATAATAGAGGAGGAGGAGGAGAGGAGGAGGAGGGAGGAGGAAGAGGAGGAGGAGGAGGGAGGAGGATGGGAGGAGGAGGAGGAGGAGGAGGAGAAGATTGTTGAGGAGAGAAATCGAAACCAATGTGCTTTTGGGAAAACACTAAAACATAGCAGTATATAAAGAAAAGAACAAAAACCCCAAAAAACTAGTTTCGTCAATTCGTCTCCTCTCTACTCTCTCATCTCCTGTCGGCAGATTGACCTCTGCTCAGTGCTCTCTCTCTCTCTTATATCCGAATACCTCGTCTTTCCCCTCTTCTCCTCAGTTTCTCATAACTGACGTCTCTTAAAGTTTCAATCATTTTATTACACTATCAAAATTTTCACACTAAAAATTTAGATAAAAGTAAAAACGTTTTCTCCTTTCCCCCCCTTCACCCCACCTACCTTCCCTCCCCTCCCCTCCCCCCTCAACTTCTCTTCATACCCCCCTGCTTTCCGCCTGTCCTCTGTGGTCTTATCCCCCCCTCCCTTCTCCCCCCCTATGACCTTAAAACTTGACCTCGTCCTCGAACATCAACCTTTGCCTGACACTTGTGACCCTCAACCTATGTGCTTGAAGGGGAGGGCTAGGTGACGTCCATTGTTATAATCTTAAGGAAGGGTACATTTATATGATTACTCAGATGGAAATGCTTAGGTGAGGGCAATTGGCAAGAAGTATTAAGGAATATGAGTGGTATAGACAACACCAGACACTACCACACAAAGTAGGTACGATAGAACACATAGAGCAGACGACAACATAGCGGATTCGAGGTAACTACACGGTCACTAGAGAGAGGAAATAGAATAATACTAAGGAGTAACGTAATATAGCATTCAATTCAACTACAAAAAAATATATAGTTAATCAGAAAAGTAATTTGAATACTGTGAAAGAATTTGATTTTTATTTTGAATTAAAAGTACTGAGTAGGGTCCATGAATAATAAAAACAAGTGAATACTACTGATAGTCCTTCTTCCTACCTTTTCCTATTTCCCCTTTAAACCACCTTAAATCCATACAGAATCAACAACGCAGACAACAACGCGCATACAGCGCAGGTTTAGCATAATTAGATGAAAATACACGTAAATACTCAGACATTATTCTTACGTTTGATTCCCGCTCCGGTTTTTTTATTAGCCCTTCGTTCAGGAATTCATGAAGAGACGAATCATACCGTTGACTATACGTGGTGCGTGGTGATGCGTTACACATCATGCAATTTGAAACACTCGCATGACTGAAATTCATGCCGATCGGACCGAACTCGGATTGAGCTCGCTCACTTTATTTTTAATAATTCTTACCCTGTATTTAGTGAAGAAGTCTAAATTGCTATAGTCTACAATACTTTACAGTATAAAACACAACATGACATTATGAACTAGACATTAATAGGTTAACACTCCTTTGTAGTGTAGCATCTCGTTTGAGTCCTTACTGTGTCCCAGCGCCAGCCGGGTGTGCTTCTTTGTCTAGGAGGTCTCTGAACCGAGGAAACTGGCAAGTGGACGTTGATCCCTGTGATGGCGTTAACTCCACTAATAGAGGTATACTCACGCACCGAGCTGGCGGCCGGCGGCGTGTGTACTGTTATCAAATAGACGCGTTCGCCGTGAGATGTTTTGTAGAGCGACGGGCAGGGGGACAAGTTAGATGTAGGCTAGTTTTAAAAGATATGCTACTTAATATGCCAAACTGAGTGCGTGTCTACTAGTTATAGCTTGGATGTAAATGAGATTAACTGATAGACGTAGCAAAAGAAAACTTATTAGGGCTATGGCCATAAACCCATAAACCAGATCTAACCTAACGCTAAATACGCTAGAAGCCACAGTAATGCCTACCTAAACACTAATCCGTAAGAACGCAACGAGCTTCTATGTTCCATTGAACATGAGTGTACACTAATGAATTAAATAACTGGAATGGGTAGCACATAATTGATGTGTATGACTGTGTGACTGTATTCACACTATCCTCCTTATTCTCCCTTAATCAAAGACTATGGCTTACAGGCAGGAGAAGGGTAAAATGAGTAAGTCTCCCTGAACCTTTTGGGGAAAATACGTATACTCGTTGGTAATACTTTCCTTAAGACAGGATTTAAACTAGATATTTATAATGCATACGATTACCAATTATAGCATACACACATGTTATTATACAGTACATAAGTGAAGATAGTATGAACTAAGAAGGGATAGATTGCTAGAGAGAGAACTTAGGAGCACTATAGGGCGGATAAAGATTGGAAGGAGAGGTAATGAGGAAAGAAGAGTATAGAGGTAGCGGAGTAGGTAGAGTAGGATTTAAAGAAATGGTTGGGGTAGGGGAAGGGAGAGATATTGAGGGAGGGAGTAGACTGAAAAAATGAAAATCCAGCTGAAATATTACATAGACGAAAAAGACAAACGTAATTGGAATCCTGAAGAACAGTGGAAGTGCTAAAACTTAGTTTTTAGGTAATGAGGTATTCAATAAAGAGAATTTGGAAAGGTAGTTTAGGAAACGGAACATTACGATTAATGGAGTTAGAAATTCCCCTCCCGCAGAGAGACCAGTAATGAAGAAGGCTATAGATTGCAGGAGTAGGAGTGTTGGTAAATAGCCTAAAAAAAAAAATGAGGACAAACAGGACGTGACAACGCTTGGGCCGGCGTTTTTGAAGTTCAAGAGGCAGAACGAGACAGGAACAGACACACGCAGTTTCTACCCCAGGTTGCAGACCACCAAACCACCGGAGCTCACGTTCATAGGTTTATAAATCCTACGTTAGCAAAACCCGCTGGAGCGAATGTTCGCTTAAAAATACAACATGTCAATAGTAAGCACAACTACTCCGTCCGTTGCTGTACGGATTAATATCTCTCTGCCAATTGTATCATAAATGTTTAAAGCAGGACCCAGAACCTGGGACCAATTTCTGTTTATAAATAGAACCGAGAGATACTTATAGTACGATAGATATTCAGCGCGATCACGGTACCTTACATTAATATAGCACTTCAGTGAGCAAACCAACACTTCCTTTTCTGCGCACAGCTAGCTATTATCAATAACCCTCTCAGAAAGATGAACAGGCCACTAGATTTCGAAGAAGAACATTGTAGAAAACGAATGCACACGAAGTTACTAGGA
>JAPQNM010000011.1:1647056-1649685 GCA_029783475.1 Metacarcinus magister | reverse complement strand
AGCAGATGCAGCCGTAGAGAGGCGGGGGAGAGAGAGAGAGAGAGAAAGCTTGATTGTTTTGATATTCCGCTGCTGCAACAATCATACTCTCTCTCTCTCTCTCTTTCTCGTCTCTCTCTCTCTCTCTCTCTCTTCGCTCTCTCTCGTTCTCTGCCTCCTAGTTTCCCTCTACCTTTCCTCTTCAAACGTTTTCCCTCCTTTCTCCTTCTTTCCTTCCTCTTCCTTTGTCCTTCCATCGTCTTCAGTATATCCACATGCAACTTCCTTCCCTTCCCTTCCCCGGCAACGACTGCTGCTCTCAACGGCTGCTTAAATATGGCTCATTATCTCAGTTTTCATAAGCTTCACTCTCACTTGCACTCACTATCAAATATCATTCCCTGCCTCACATAATTTTAAGGGAGAACAGACCGTGGGGAGCGTAGAGAAGGAAGGAAAGAGAGGAGGAGGAGGAGAAGGAATGGTGAAGTGGAAGACAGTAACTATTCCCTGTAGTGAAATTCTTTGACTCTGATTGACATTCTCCCACTAAGTTCAGTAGGGAAGGCAATTATTGTATTATGGATAAATGTGGAAAATCTATGAAAAGTGTATAGAATGGGAAAAGACTAAAATAAATCATGAAAGTAAAAAAGAAAAAAAAATAAAAGTCTTGTATGTGTCAGTATTGAAAGAAAAGAAAAAAAGGAGAAGGAAACGAACCTTAAACAAACACAGAAACAAAAAGCAAGTGTCACCAGATATGAAAAATAAGAGGAAGAATTCTAAACTAAAAAGCATGTGTTGAATTTAGTTTATGCACAAAAAATCACAAGTGATAAACGAAATCCAAAAAATACACATCATAGCCAGAACTGTGTCACCCTCTTGTTACCTATATTGTTTACCTGAGCTTACCTGTGTTGTTACCTGGCCACCACTACGGCAAGGTATTTAGTAATGATCTTGCCGTGGTGAATACTCCTTGGAATCGTTATAGAAAGACGAACAGGCTGAAAAATTAAACATCAGAGTAGTAGTCCCGCCATCTACATGTGATAAGTGGCATTAGGATGGTGACACTGCCATCTATCGGGGAGATTACTAAAACTACTTTGGGCGACTCCACTGCAGGTATCGGCTATTTCTGAATATTTACAAACCGTTAATTGGCGAAGCAGCGTGTGTATGTTTGAACTATTAACGATAGTAAATAATAATAGCTCAGTGAAACGAGAGAGAGAGAGAGAGAGAGAGAGAGAGAGAGAAGAGAGAGAGAGAGAGAGAGAGAGAGAGAGAGAGAGAGAGAGAGAGAGAAGAGAGGAGAGAGAGAGAGAGAGACAGAGGCACACAAACAAACATATTCAACAGAAAACTCACAGATTACCTAAAACCATTACACTCCTCTCTCTCTCTCTCTCTCTCTCTCTCTCTCTCTCTCTCCTCTCTCTCTCTCTCTCTCTCTCTCTCTCTCTCTCTCTCTCTCCCTATCAATATCTATCTATCTACCATTTTATACTATCTATCTCTCAGTCTCCAAATTCCATATCAATATCTAATCCACTTTGCCTATCCTTCACCTCTCCCTTCCTCTACCTGACAAACACCAGTGACAAGAGGAACAAAAGTAACCAAGAAGCTGTCACCTGTATTGCCAACTGTCCCTCACACTCACCTGGGGACGATGGGATGACAAAGAACACACACACACACACACACACACAACACACACACCACACCACACACACACACACACACACACACACACACACACACTCCCTTCTTCTTCTCTCTTAACTGAAGGAAGAAAACTGAGGAGGGTGAAAGGGAAGGATGATGATGATGATGATAGAGAATGTATAAGAAAGAGGAAGAAGAAAAGTGAGTGGATGATTGGTGGAAGAACTTAGAGAAACTGAGAGAGAGAGAGAAAAAAAAAGGAGAGATGAGGAGAGACAATATAAAGTATAAAAGGGAAAAAGTATACGAGGAAAAGAAGGAAACAAATGAAGGAAAACGTGTAATGAAGCGAGACAACAAGGAAGAGGAACACGAGAGATGAATTATGAATAAGATATCGTGAAGGGGAGAGAGCAAACTGGAAAGGCGCATTGCCACAGTGCTCACCTCCGTAGCTCTTCCTTTGAGTACATAACATGATCATATAAATAAATAAATAAATAAAATAATCATCTCTATTTCCAATCCTTTCTAATCCTTGTGGGGGAGACACGAACCCTGGGTGGATTAGAGAGAGATTGAACCATTCCACCACCATGACAAGTGAAGATAGAGAAGAAGAGAAAGCAAATAAAGAGAGACAAAGCCGGATAAAACAAGACAAAGGTGAGATAAAGAGATACACATCCTAGACAAAGAGAGGAGAGGAGGATTACAATGCAACAAGATTAAGAGGAGGAGGAGGAGGAGGAGAGAATATGATTAAGAGAAGGGGTTGAGAGAGAGAGAGAGAGAGAGAGAGAGAAAGAAGAGGGAAGACGGTAATATAAGATAAGATTAAGACGAAGTAGAATGGCGTGTAAATTGGGGACGAAAGGGAAATAAAATGAGAGGAAGAGGAGAAAAAGTCGATAGGAAGAATTAAGAATTGCAGTGAAAACGGAATGGAAGACACATTACGAAAGAGGAA
>JAPQNM010000011.1:1619556-1624556 GCA_029783475.1 Metacarcinus magister | reverse complement strand
CCCTTATACGATAGAGAATTGAAACTGATGCAGCATAGATTACAAATGTTACTTAATGAATACTGAAAACATGTCTGAACTCAGCATAAAGATAACCTAGTGGACGTTACTGACTCAGCCTTATTGAGCTGATCACTCTATTGTCTGCTACAGTGTATTCCTGAACTCAGCATAGGTTCAAGTGCTTTATATATACACTGAAATATAGTTTACAGACCTCTGCACACTTTAGAATATGACTTAAAAATGGCCTAAAATAATTCCTGAGGTCAGCATATGTCTAAAAATGCTTACAGACTCAGCATACTTAAAAAAAAACCTTTGAAACCACTTAAATGCATATCTGAAATTAGCATGAAAAAATATCAAAAAATGCTGTTTGTCCTGAAATCGAACTAACAGACTCAGCACTAAGGAAATGACCTCATATAGTTTACAGCAAGTATTTCTCAGTTCAGCGTAAGGACAGTGAAGTTTTGTGTGTATTATTAAGAGGAAAGAAAGGAAAGAGTTGTTATGAAAATACTACGGGAGTGAAAGGTAAGTTTAGTGTGTGTGTGTGTGTGTGTGTGTGTGTGTGTGTGTGTGTGTGTGTGTGTGTGTGTGTGTGTGTGTGTGTTAAAAAATGCATTGTAAGCCAGACTATAAAACAAATATTGCTTCTTAAGAGTATGGACATATTAGAGAGTAAAGGTTAGTTGAATGTTAGGTTAGGTTAGGTTAGGTTAGGTTAGGTTAGGTTAGGTTAGGTTAGGTTGGGTTAGGTTAGGTTAGGTTAGGTTAGGTTAGGTTAGGTTGGGTAGGTTAGGTTAGGTTAGGTTAGGTTGGGTAGGTTAGGTTAGGTGCAATATACGTGGCTTGGCATAGCATAGCATTGTATTGTGTTTATCCTGTGTTGCAAAAGTGAGTGTTTCGTGTTAGTGTGTTGAGAGGGGAGTGTTACGTTGTGTTAGGTTGTGTTGCGTCACGTTCTGTTGTGTTGGGTATATATTGTGTTACGGGGGAGAGAGGACGGAGTGTATTGTTGTAAGTGTATATTGGGGTGGGTGTGTGTGTGTGTGTGTGTGTGTGTGTGTGTGTGGTGTGTGTGTGTGTGTGTGTGTGTGTGTGTGGAGAGAGAGAGGGAGAGGAGAGAGAGCGAGAGGTGAGAGGAGAGCGGAGAGAGGAGGAGGAGAGAGAGAGAGAGAGAGAGAGAGAGAGAGAGAATCATTAAAAGAAAGTGAATTATCTCTCTCTCTAACTCACACACACACACACACACACACATATAACATAACAAACCCAATTTCTCTAATTATCGTCCAAGAGCCAAGAAACTAACACACACACACACACACACACACACACACATACACACACACACACACACACACACATACACATACACACGCACACGCACACCACACACACACACACACACACACACACACACACACACACACACACACAGAAGGCATTAACGTCAGCTTTATGACCAAACTTTAGGTTAAATAAAGATAGAATTGAGCTCGAAACAGTGGCACAGAGAGAGAGAGAGAGAGAGAGAGAGAGAGAGAGAGAGAGAGAGAGAGAGAGAGAGAGAGAGAGAGAGAGAGAGAGAGAGAGAGGAGAGAGAGAGAGAGAGAAAACGAAAACAAGAGATATTGAATAAATGAATACAGAATAAAATAACAAGAACGAAATGTATATATAAAAAAAAATACATCAGAAGAAAGAAAATATGAAAAAAAAATAATAATGATAATATTAATAATGAATTAGTACTACAAAAAAAAAAAAAAAAAAAAAGATGAATGAACCCAAAAATAAATAAATAAATAAAAGAATAAATAAATAAAAAAATTACTCATACTAATAAATTTTATGCATTGATCCCTAACTGCAACAATATCCCATAACTCCCTCTCTCTTTCTCTTTCTCTCTCTCTCTCTCTCTCTCTCTCTCTCTCTCTCTCTCTCTCTCTCTCTCTCTCTCTCATTCTTTACCTCTCATTCCCATTTGCCTTCTTTTACCCTCCCATAAACCTCTCTCCCCCTTCTCTTCTCCATCCTATTATCTCTCCTCCCCTCTTCCTCGTTATCTGTTCCTCCATTCCCTCCATTCTATTTTCTCTCCATTCTGTTATTCCTTCCTCTTCTATTCCACCTCCTCTTCGTTTTTTTTTATATATATTTTTTATTATACGCTATATTATTTTCATCTATATAATAATAATAATAATAATAATAATAATAATAATAATAATAATAATAATTTACCTATTTTCATATTTCTCTTCTGCTTCCATCCTTTATTCAATTTCTATTATTTCCCTGTCATCATCACCTTCTTCCCTATTTCCCTCTTTCGCTCTTATTCCACTGTGGTCAGAAAAAAGAGGAAAAAAATGACAGGAAAAAAAAAGGAAGGGAAAAAAAAGAAAGAAAACCGCACTTATTTTTCTCTGTCATGAAATTCTAACACAACATAATTTTCCTCTCTCTCTCTCTCTCTCTCTCTCTCTCTCTCTCTCTCTCTCTCTCTCTCTCTCTCTCTCTCTCTCTCTCTCTCTCTCTCTCTCTCTAAGTAATAGGTCAACATTGGTCTTTTTGTAATATTTTGGAAATCTTTTATAACGTGAAAAATGATGAAAAATATATATAATGGTTCAGAAAATTGGTGATAATAAAATGGTTAAGGGAAATAAGGTAAATAATGGGGTGAAATAGGGTCATTCTAGCCATTATATATAAGTTAATGGGGGTAGGGAAATGTATGGGAGGAGCAGGAGGAGGAGGAGGAGGGGGGATAGGAGGAAGAGGGGGAAAGAGGTGATAATGGGGGGAGTGAAGAGAGGGAAAGAAAGAAAGAGAAAAAATATGTAAGGTTTCAAAAGACTGTAAATAGAAAAGAAGAAGAAGAGGAAACTGAATAAAAATGATACATAAAGGAAAGGAAATTAGATAAACAACGAAAGAAAGAAAGAAAAGAGAAAGAAAGAAAACGAAGAAGAAAGAAAGGAGGAAGAATAACAAGTACAGATAAATAAATAGGAAATGTGTGAGATTGAGGAAGTAGAAAGAAGAATAAAGAGGAAAGGAGAGAGAAAAAATAAAGAGAAGGGAGTGGCAAGAGAGGAAAGGCAGCGAAAGGGAAGTAAATTAAAGAGAGAGAGAGAGATAGAGAGGAATTAAAGGGAGACGAGAGAATGTGAGATAGTAGTAGTAAAAGTAGTAGTAGTAGTAGTGGTAATATTATCATTATTATTATTATTATTATTTATATAGATGAATATAACTTAATTAATAACTAAAAAATAACCTAGAACCGAATATTTTGGGAGGAACCACCCCACCTCTTAAAAAAAAAAATAAATAAAAAATAAATAAATAAATAAAATAAAATAAAATAAAATAAAATAAAATAAAAGAAGAAGAGGAATAAAGTAAAAATGATGAAAGAATAGATAAGAGGAAAGAAAATTCAGGTGTTATCAAATTGGTCTTATCTTCCTTTTAACAAAACTCAAACTTCTTTTTACTCTTCGTCTCGGGAGATTATCAAACTTTAAGGTCCCGTTCTTCATATTCTGATCCTCTTCCTCCTCCTCCTCCTCTTTCTTTACTCCATTATCCGTATCCTCCTCCTCCTTTTTCCCTCCTTCGTCTTCCTCCTCCTCTTCCTTGTTTTTTCTCTCTTTTCCCTCTTTCCGTCTCTTCCTTCCTCTTCCTCTTCATTCTTTCCTCACTTCCTCTTCATCTTTTTCCTTTTCCTTCTCCTCCTTTTCCTCCTCATCTTAATCTTTTCTCCCTTATCCATTTTCACTTAGTCACCTCCACCTATTGATCTTTATTCACATTCTCCTCCTCCTCCTCCTCCTCCTCCTCCTCCTCTTCCTCTTTCCATCTTTCATCGTCTTTTCCTTCTTCTTCCTTCATCACATCATCCCCATTGTTATTCTTTCCTCGTTTTTCCTCCTCAATCTACTCCTCCTCCTCCTCCTCCTCCTCTTCTCCTTCCTCCTCCTATTCTTTCTTCGTTTCTCCTCCTCACTCTACTTCTCTTTCTCCTTTATTACTTCTCCTCCTTTTAGACCACCACCACCACCACCACCACCACCTCCTCCTCCTCCTCCTCCTCCTCCTCCTCACACTATCAGAAGACTTTACCGAGCCGATATTCTCCAATGGGCTGTAGAACATAAAGATTCCTTCGCCAATAAACAGTGATACATAGGAGAAGGGAAGACGGGGTGGAAGGAGGGTGGAAGGAGGGTGGAAGGAGGGGTGGAAGGAGGGGTGGAAGGAGGGTGGAAGGAGGGTGAAGGAGGGTGGAGGCGAGGTGGAAGGAAGTGGTAGGAGGTGGAGGCGTAGGAGTGAGAATATAGTGTCTATCTAAAAGACCATTACATCTATCCACTCTACTCTACTCTACACTCCCTCCTCTCCCCCCCTTGCTCACCCATATCGCCTCCTAAATCTCATCCATTTGATCTACTAACTTACTAATATACTCTTCCACATCTTCAGTTTATCGTTTCATCCACTCATCCACCCAGATTTTCACGTCATTCATCCACCTGCATCCACATCCACATCCACACCTGGTTATGGTTTGAATTATATGATGATGATGATGATGATGATGATGATGATGATGATGATGACATACGGTAAATAATTAGGTAAAGTAAAGTTGAAAGCAGTTAAAGATAAAGAATAATAATAATGATGAGACAGTTAGAATGAGAAGAGTCAAAGAAATTGGATAAAAAGGGAAATAATGATGATAAAATAAAAAAATATAAATAGTAATTGTGTGAGGAACAAAAAAAATAAATAAAAAGATGAAAGACAAATAATCTACGAAAAATAAGAAATAAATATTATAAAAAAGATAAAGGGATTGAGAGAGAGAGAAAGGGGGGTAAAGAGAAAGGGAGATAAAGAGAGAGATAGAGAATTGATCGACAGTTTGAGGCACGTGATGTAATTGGTTAGAACGAGGGTTGAAGGTAATT
>JAPQNM010000011.1:1612056-1614556 GCA_029783475.1 Metacarcinus magister | reverse complement strand
TGTGTGTGTGTGTGTGTGTGTGTGTGTGTGTGTGTGTGTGTGTGTGTGTGTGTGTTATGGTGATGACTTAATCGATTATCGTGTTGGCGACAATAAACAAAAGAGATAACTAATTAAAAAATAATGACCTGGTAATGACACCTCACCTCTCTCTCTCTCTCTCTCTCTCTCTCTCTCTCTCTCTCTCTCTCTCTCATCTCTCTCTCTCTGTGTGTGACTATGATCGAAGTTCTCTGGACAGACGAAGAGGAGAGAGAGAGAGAGAGAGAGAGAGAGAGAGAGAGAGAGAGAGAGAGAGAGAGAGAGAGAGAGAGAGAGAGAGAGAGAGAGAGTCTATAAGGGATCAGAAACCTCCTCTTTGATCCTTTGTATAGTAGTGTCAAAGGAAAATGATAAGAGGCTTCGATAGGAGGAGGAGGAGGAGGAGGAGGAGGAGGAGGAGGAGGAGGAGGAGGAGGAGGAGGAGGAGGAGGGAGGGAGGAAGACGTGATATGAAAGTTGTAAAAGATTATAAAGTCAATGAGTCACTGAAAGAAACATTTTTTAAATATATATTCCTTTCTCTCTCTCTCTCTCTCTCTCTCTCTCTCTCTCTCTCTCTCTCTCTCTCTCTCTCTCTCTCTCTCTTACACACTTCTCATCCCCTTCCCCTTCACCCAACAGGCCTCCCCCGCTTCTTCCCCCTCCACCCCACAGGCTTCCCCCGCTTCTTCCCCCATCACCCCGCGTCCGTGCAGGATAGGGCGCCTTTTCAACCCTCCCCCATGTTCTTCAAGACGCAAAATAACACTGAACAGAAGGCACAAGTCGGCACTACAGCTGTTCTTCACTGTGTGGCTGTTCATGTTGGTGAGAACACGGTAAGTAGTAGTAGTAGTAGTGGTGGTGGTAGTAGTAGTAGTAGTAGTAGTAGTAGTAGTAGTAGTAGTAGTAGTAGTAGTATAGTAGTAGTAGTAGTAGTAGTAGTAGTAGTGGTGGTGGTAGTGGTAGTAGTAGTAGTAGTAGTATACATATAACTACAATACTAAGTCATTAACATTTGAAAAGACCACAAAAAAATTACTACAGTGCAAATTAATTCATCCCTCTCTCCCTCTATGTCTCTCCCTCTCTCTCTCTCTCTCTCCTTCTTCCTCAGGTGACGTGGATCCGACGCAGGGATTACCACCTCCTCACCGTGGGTTCAAACACATACAGCAGCGACCAGAGATTCCAAGTTAGATACGTGAAGCAGGAAAATGTACGTGTGTGTGTGTGTGTGTGTGTGTGTGTGTGTGTGTGTGTGTGTGTGTGTGTCGGTGTGTGTGTTACTAAAATCACCTAATACACACACACACACACACACACACACACACACACACACACCTGTACTTTTAAATGCATCATCTCTCATCCCTTTAATTAAGTGTCTTCAATACCTCAAAACGAGAGAGAGAGAGAGAGAGAGAGAGAGAGAGAGAGAGAGAGAGAGAGAGAGGAGAGAGAGAGAGAGAGAGAGAGAGAGAGAGTTACGTACATATTATATATTAATGTCATCATTCCTTATTAACAAATCACTAAACGAGTTTTTTTTTATTGTGTTGGGAAATAATAATTACTTTTAATGAATTGATGAATTATTAAAAGAATAAGATAAATTAATCATACAATAAATAAATATATGGTTGTTAATAATTTTTTTTGATAATATTTGTAAAAAGTTTAATATTTAACAGGGAAATTATTCAACTAGGAAAATATTTAACAAAGAAATGTTTTTTTATGTAAATTTTTACTTAACGATCGTTTTTAATCATCAAATTGTTCGTTAGAAATTGTAAGAAAAAATAACTTTATAGACAGACAGTTCATTTCCTTCCCTTTCCCTAAACACTACATAAATAATAAAATATAATAAATTTTTTTTTATATATATATATAGTTAATAATTATTTGTTTGCACTTTCACTCAATTTTCTCTCTTTATTAATCTTTGTAAACACTAAAATTTGTATCATTATTATTATCATTACAATTATTATTATCATTATCAAATTTGACACGTAATATTCTCTCTCTCTCTCTCTCTCTCTCTCTCTCTCTCTCTCTCTCTCTCTCTCTCTCTCTCTCTCTCTCTCTCTCTCTCTCTCTCTCACACACACACACACACACACACACATCGTTTTAATGGGTGTCCTGCTACCACGCTAAAAGAGGCCCAGGGGAGGCGTCAAACTGGGTTGCTATTCCCCTCACCTCCCCTCATTTACCCTCCCCTCCCCTCCCCTCACCCCCCTTCTCTCCCCTCACCCCCCTTCTCTCCCCTCACCCCCCTTCTCTCCCCTCACCCACCTCCCACCCCCTCATCCATCTCCCAAATTTTTTTCATAGATCTAAACTGCACACGATTTTGTAATACTAGAATGAGGGGAGAGAGGATGGGGTGGGAGGAGGGGAAAGTAAGGGGGAAAAAGGGGGAAAAAAGGGAAAAAAAGGGGAAAATAGAGTGAAGGGGGAAGAG
>JAPQNM010000011.1:1592056-1607056 GCA_029783475.1 Metacarcinus magister | reverse complement strand
ATGATAATGATAATAATTCACTCGTCTCATTGCATCATATTTTTTTATTATATGGAGTGGAAATGAAGCACGGAGGGAGACAAAGGAAAGGAGATAAGAGAGAGAGAGAGAGAGAGAGAGAGAGAGAGAGAGAGAGAGAGAGAGAGAGAGAGAGAGAGAGAGAGAGAGAGAGAGAGAGAGAGAGAGAGAGAGAAAGTAAAATAATATCTATTACCAATGTTTTTTATTATTACACCTGTCTTTTAGCACACCTGTCACCTTAATTAATGACACACCTGTTTAAATCTTCCCTACAGGTGGAGAGACGCCAGCAGCTATCCACTCAGGGGCAGGTGGAGGTAAGGAGGGAGGTATCCTTACTACTTTCCCCCCCTCCTCCTCCTCCTCCTCCTTCCTCCTGTTCCTCCTCTTTCTCCTCCTCCAAGTCTTCCTCATTCTTCCCCTCAACTCTCACGCCACTCACTTACAGGTAAATATTAATAATTATCAATAGTAATAAATGAAAGTTGAATTGCACATTATTATTATTATTATTATTATTATTATTATTATTATTGTTATTATTATTATTATTTTTTTTTCTTCAGTATGTCTCCACAGCCTCTTCCACACGAGGCCTCAGAAGGGAATGTATGGAGGAAGGAAGAGGAGGAGGAGGAGGAGGAAGAGGAGGGGATGAGGGGGGTTGCCTACTCCCTCCCTCCTCCCTGGTACCCCACTATTCACTGGTAAGCTTGTTTCTCTCTCTCTCTCTCTCTCTCTCTCTCTCTCTCTCTCTCTCTCTCTCTCTCTCTCTCTCTCTCTCTCTCTCTCTCTCTCTCTCTAACAATATTTTAACACTGATAAGAGAAACGGAATCTACACTTATTTACTTTTATATTTATTTGTTAGGTTAGGTTAGGTTACATATACACACACACACACACACACACACACACACATACACACACACACCCACACACCCACCACACACACACACTCTAATTTGGCAAACGATACTAAAACAAAATCTAATACCAAACAGCAAGACAACATTAGCCACTCTAACAATAATATTCCTTTCTTTTCCTCTTTTTATTTTCATTTTTATTTTTCTATTTATCTATTAATTTTAGCACCACCATTTAGTATCATCACATCATCTCTCAATATCTATCTGCAGGTGGAAGGAAGAAGAGGAAGAGGAAGAGGAGGAGCAACAACAACAACAACAATAACAACAACAACAGCAGCAGCAACAACAACAACAAAACCAAGGATGAAATGACCTCCTGAGACACATAACAATGAAGGGAATGTGAAGGGAAGGTGAAGGGAGTGTGAAGGGAAGGTGAAGGGAAGGTGAAGGGAAGGTGAAGGGAAGGTGAAGGGAATGGGAAGGGAAAGTGAAGAAGACGATATGATATTATTACACCTTCACCGCACGATTAATTAATATACCTGGGTGGAGGAAGGCGGCTCTTGACACCTGATGGGCAAGGCTCGTTAAGTACAGGTAAATATTAACGAGGAAGGTTAAAACATTAGGCCGGGCCAGGTGCAATTTATATATGAATATACTACAAGGTGTAAAGTTTAATTTGTACGCACATTTCATTAAGTTGTAATATATTGTGTGTGTGTGTGTGTGTGTGTGTGTGTGTGTGTGTGTGTGTGTGTGTGTGTGTAAATATCCATGTAGTTTTCCTTCTCACTCCTTCTTTTCATGTTAAGTTCTAAAAAAAAAAAATAAACTTATGAAAGCATCTTGTAATTAATTGTAATAACACTTTCAACACCTTTGTAAAAACTGATACACTTACAATTGAGAAAGTGAATAAATTATAACAAAAAAAAACTCTTCTCTCATTTTCAACAACTGATAACAACTATTTTCATGCATAAGTAAAAGGTAAGTGTAGTAAATGAAGAAGATAATTACCTTCATGCTTATCCTCATTACTATGCTTATCAAAAACTATATATTTATTTGTAAATGTTATGTAATCTACTATTTGTATACTTTTGTAACTGATTGGCTTGTAAAAATCCTTGAATCTGGATGTATCTATATATTTCTAAACTTGCCTTCACAAACACATTATTTTCCTTTGTTCACAGTATTGGCTTTTTTCTATATAAATAACTGTAGAACATATTAGTCCAGGAGTGAAATATGAGCTATTGGTAATCTATATAAAGTTACACATGGAATACTTTTGTTTAGTTCATCAAATTCAGTACAACTCCACCACTGATTACACTTTGCTACACCTCAATTAAGTAATGATTTGTTATTCAATTTGCTAATATGTGTTCTTAAGACTTTTTCGTTTTGTTTTTCTTTTCTTTTATATCTAACCTCTGCCTTGTGCCTTGAATACCACCACTCACACCACTAATACCACACAGTTTGTCTTGCTTTTCCTTGACGTCTTCTCTCATTACAAAGGGAAATAATCAAATACGTAATAAGAAAAGAGACTATATTTAACTCTGGAATTCCTAATACATCCCACATTAAGGGCAATTCCTCACACATTCTCCTTAGTTAATTACAAGTATCAGTAGAATATCAGTAGAGAATCATTCCATGTTTGCCAGAATGTCCGATAAATACTCGTCTGAAACAGTCTTCTCCTCCACCAGTTTCATCTCGGTGGCTAGTCGTGATGCCAGTACATGTTTGCAGATAGGATGTTCCCTCCTCTTGAGCACCGCATACTTGAACGCCATACACTCACAGAAGATAGAGTGAGGGAAGCACACGTAAGGGGTTCCAGAGCTGCCCATCACCTGGTACACCCACCGCCCACTGCCGCTCACTACTTTCATCACCTGGGGAGTGGTGAGAGGACTTTGTGATGCCTCTGGTGATGTATGCTTGAAAGGCACTACACAAGACTCACCAGGTCCTATCTAGCTAGTGCATAGCTTATATACACAAGCTATGAGGTGTAAGAGGTGCCTCATGCAACCTTATATACGTGGAATGTAACACAGGACTGGTATGTGTTAAGGAGGTGGGAGTCAGAAGCAGAAAGGTCTCTATGATGAAGTAGTTTTGTCATGTTCTTTTCCTTCATAGGTAGTGATGGTGTCCTGTGTCTCCAGAAAATGTGTCCTTCCTTCCTTCCTTCCTATCTTTGCCATGCTAAGATAACACTATGATTTGTGTGGTGAAGAAACACACGATAAAAGGAGATGTATTTCATTTTCTCAGAAGATAATTAGTTGAAACGTTAGAGATATATAAAGTACTTCTCCTTCCTCTCATTCATTTGTTTCTGTTTTCTATACAGTGAGACAGTATACATGGTTGAACTCACTAAATCTTGCTAAATAAAGTCAATGAATCAATCAAAGACTCTGTTAATTGACTCCTGGCTTGTCTGATGAACTGGCGTGGTGAGTAGGTTAGGTTAGGTTAGGTTAGGTTTGGTTAGGTTAGGTTAGGTTGGGTTAGGCCAGGTTAGGTTTGGTTTGGTTTGGTTTGGTTTGGTTAGGTTAGGTTAGGTTAGGTTAGGTTAGGTTAGGTTAGCTTAGCTTAGCTTAGCTTAGGTTAGGTTAGGTTAGGTTATGTTAGGTTAGGTTAGGTTAGGTTAGGTTAGGTTAGGTCAGGTTAGGTGGTGATTGACTGGCTGGCACAAGGCACACGAACCTATCATTGCAGTTGTTCTGGTGTCATGAAGCTCGAGCCACATAACACACTACAACGTATACTCATTGATCACATGGAAATTAAATAAATAAATAAATAAATAAAAGAAAAGAAATATATGTTAAGAGAGCAGAGTTGTGTGAGTCCAGTTTTAGGAAGCACTAAAGGTTAATAAAAGTGTTCTAAATTGCAGTCCAAAGTTTGCCAAATAAATAGTTCAATACCTGTACTTCTATCATTCCTTTAAACATTCCCATTCCCATTCCCATTCTTTGAAGTATAACACAAGTACATAAAAAAATATATATACTTTATATTAAAATCATTGATAGTTCAGTGAAATACATCCATAAATTATGATAAAAACTTAAAGTATAAGAGGAAAAAGCTAGAGAGAGAGAGAGAGAGAGAGAGAGAGAGAGAGAGAGAGAGAGAGAGAGAGAGAGAGAGAGAGAGAGAGAAAAATTAAACAATCACCAAAAGTAAAAAAACAACCACTAACAACACTACAATTAACAACCAAAACATTCCAAATAAATTATAAAAAAAACAAGACCAAAAAATAAATAAATAAATAAATAAAATCCATTCTGACACCTAACCCCAGAAGAAAGAAAAAAATCAAAAACACACACACACACACACACACACAAACAAACAACCTCAACCTCACCTTCCTGTTATCAATGAGGTCCATCGCATTGAGGAGTGACTGTCCGTGTACGAGGTGGAGTGATTGCAGAACATCGTGGGACACTTGCCCTGAGGTGACGTAATCTTTGCCCGCCGCCTCCACCAGCCCCTCCACCACCGCGGCCACACTCGGACACCTACTCATTGTCTTTCACCTGGGTACACACGGAAGGATAAATGTAGGATAAATGGCACAGGAAAAAATGGCACAAAAAATAGCACTGGAAAAATTAGCACAGGAAAAAAGTGGCACAGAAAAAAGTGGCACAGGAAAAAATGGCACAAGAAAAAATGGCACAAGAAAAAATGGCACAAAAAAGTGGCACAGGATCCGAATCTTTACCCTCCACTCTTATAGGAAAAACAGAGCACAATCCAGCACGTAGTACATATAATTTATACACTTCAACTGTTCTCTGTGTACTCTTCCTTTCTTCCCTCTTAGTACTAATTCCAATCTTCCTTTTCTTAATTAAATCTTTATTCTCATACATAACGATTATCTATTCTACTATGTCTTATCTATTTCCTAGTTTACTTACGCTGATCACTGCCGTTTTAGTTTGATTTGTTTCTCTTTTTCGAATCGTCTAAAATCACTCACTTCAATTTGACACGTGTTTGTTTTGATTCAATCCGACTTCATAAAAACGTGATGCGCAGGGAATCCGTCTTGTCAAAATCATCATCATCATCAGCAGCAGCATCTCTTCTCCAGTCTCAATATATCCTTTTATTCAATTTAAAACTAATAATGCAAATTAGATAACAACTTATATTTACTCTACATCTCATATTAAAAGTTCAAATTCCAATTATTCTACAATTCAAAACTGGAATTCCAATATTCTCTTTTTCTTCTTATAATTACAAGTTCCAATTCCATCTTCTCTTCACTCTTATGTCATGCCGGGGGTGGGGTGGGGCTTCCGTGAGATTATATTTTATTGTTCTTCTAATGTTTATTGTGATGTTATTGTTATTACCACCTCCTGGTCATGCTATGGGGTTTAATTGTTAGGTAATTTCTGCCACCACCTATTTTGAGGGAAATAGGAACACTTCACGAAAACGATGATTTTTTTTTGCGATCTCCCCTTAACACTGTCTAATTTCATCTTCACTTTCCAGCTTCAAACTTGTTCCTAATCAAAACACATGATCAACATCACATAATACTGTTCCTAATAATATTATAAACTAATGAGGAACACGTCAAAAGGGGAACAGATGTGAGTGTGTGTGTGTGTGTGTGTGAATGTATGTGTGTGTGTGTGTGTGTGTGTGTGGCACTGGTGTGTACCTGTGGGATGGGTGGGGGTGAGATGCCGACTCAGTTAAACAATACACTTCCAGCAAATTCAAAAGGGATAATACTTTAACACCATAACATAAATATTAATGTGAAAGGAATATATAGTAACCTTGAATCGTTTCTGAGGGAGGAAAGAGTGACCATGCGGTTTTTCGGGCTGACACCGCCGGCGCCATAATAACAACAGGAAAAATTGCTATCATCAATCAATAATCAGCCTTAAAAAGGTTTTCAGTGACTTGACATATGCAGGAGGAAGAATATTGGATATATGAGAACATTATATAATTAAGGATTTAACAGATATTAAGAGATTTCACGCGAGAATTTTACAAACCTGCGGGGTGGATGGGGGTCTCAGACAATAGAGGGCGGGAGACAGAGCGCGTCCTTGGGGCAGCCCGATAGGAATTTTCTTACCTTTTATTACTTTAATCACTGATTGTTCAGGTTTAGTATTGTTGCTAGCTTATGCAGAATTATTTTGGTGTAGGAAAAGTGCTACTAGTTCAGCTAATAAGTTTGATTTCAATTACTGCATGAGGAATTTTGATCACTTGATAACTCGGCTTGAGTTTAGGCACGAGAGTCTGTGTTTGGGTAAAACTTAGTAATAAACTTCTTAATAAAAACTTGTGAAAGGAAACCTAGTTAAGTTAATTATTTTAAGATATGGAGATTGATTTTAATTGGAAGTGAATATTAATTAAGCGAATATAAGGACATAATATTCTTTTCATAGAGAACTGATTAAGGGAGAGGGACTGTACAAGACTTGAAGATATCTGGCATTACATTACACCTCATATTACAAGTTCAAATGACATCTTTTCTCTACTCTAATACTTTCTCTTCTCGTATTGTTTTCCTCATGTAGATAATCAGTGAAATATAATATAAACCTTAGCTAACGTGTTTCAATCTATAAGTCTCCTCAAAATAGTTAATCAGTACATACATAGGAATCTGGAAAAATATAAACTCAATCTTTAAGCAAAAAAATTTATTCAAAACCTTAAAAATACAAATATGCGATGTAAAAAAAAATATATGTAAAAATGAGATGATGAATAACTTTTTCTTTCCATTGTGCGTTGGGACCGGGTGCAACTTTTGTATGGAAGACCGACGACAATTCTTTTACATCATTTGAGTGTGTATAATTTCAATTTAAATGTCGCTGCGAAACACATATATCAATTCTTACGAGTCTTTTGGGAATCCTAATATCATATAATTGATCATTATATACATCATTACAGTCGCAACTTTTTAAAACTAACCTAACCTAACCTAACCTAACCTAAACTAAACTAACCTAAACTAACCTAACCTAACCTAACCTAGCCTGCGGTCTACATACAGGTTTAGTTCAGCATTATAAAAATTACGATGGTAGTGACGAACGCAAACAACAATTACAGATATAACATGAAGACCCCAAGAACACATATTAAATTGGTCATAACGAGTGTCAACAAACTGAACTAATATCAATACGAGTTCAATAATCAACAGTTGGCCGGGATGAAGGGACGTAACCATCCTTGGAAGCACATCATTATCATTATCATTATTATTATTATCATTGAGGCACTGAAAGGAAGGTAGATTTCATTCATACTGACAACTGGAAGCTCTCACAATGTATAAAAAAAAATATGAAAAAAAAAATATATATAAAAATTCAAAATACATCGAACAGAAAGCGAAGTATTGACAGTATTTACCTATCTACATCTTCATTGTTCTTATGAATACTGCATTATACATGTCCACTATGTATTATTGTACCTATAAGTTGTATGGTTTTCCTCTCAACACTTTCCTTGTACGTAGATAACATGCACTTCTTAAGTTTAGGTCTATTCTGCGTTCCAGCTAACTTGTCACACGCTTCAGATAAGAATGTGTGTTACCGGACAAGTTAGGACAAATAAAGGTCTCTTAAAGTGGCTTGCATACACACACACACACACACACACACACACTTCATTAATATAATTATAATATCCTGAATGTCCAAAAATAACTGACTTAGCAAAATACTCTTCTTTTTTTTCCTTCTCTCCCTCTTTCTCTCACACACACAAAGTATTCATGGATGTAATAATAATAATAATCTCTTTCCTTCACCTCAACAGATAATCCTTTTTAAAACATATTTCAACCTTCAGAATATCCTGTTTATCCTCAACACAACACAACACATAACACATGAAGTAACATCACACAGCTCTTTGCAACACATCCATTTAACAACACCTCAACGCAACACCACTACAACATCTCAATACTCTGTTCTCTCACAACACATAACTCAGACATGGGTATCAGGTGACCTCTTAATACTAACCTTCTACTATTATTAATTTTAACTCATCACAATTAAACACAATTAAGTCGGGTCGGTTTAGTTTAGTTTAGTTCCCGTTGAGTTGCTTTCACTCAACTCAACGCCACATTGTACTGAAATTATTTAAATATTGTGCATAATAATTGTTGGTTTAGATTCACTATAATTTTCTATGACTCTATATATATAACTAGTGCTTAAGGCAGGACTATAATATTATCACCACTTCACTTGGGCATTATCATCTACTTTTCTTATCTGACTATCTTTTCAGTAATCAGTGTAACCTAACCTAACAATTGCATCCCTTCGTTCAATGTTTATAAATATGAATAACAATGAGGCCCCATGTTGATCATAGTCATTCCTTGTTGTGCATCACTTTCAGATTACTAACATTGGTCAAGGTTACCATTTACAACACTTCATGATGTGCGTGTGTTATACTTGTGTTCTAAATTATCTAATGCATATATCGCGTTATTTATGTACTTATATTATATGTATTACAAGGCACAGGGCACAAGGCACAAGGTAGAGGCAGAGTACAAAGGCACATTTCAGGCACTTGTTACTCATTCATCCCTTTCCTTCACTTCACTTCACTTCATCATCATCAACAATACAAAATAAACGTGTAGAAATATTTACAAAATCTTACAACTATTTGTGTATAAATGGAAGATGTTTTGCTTTGTTCATGTACTCCCAAAACAATTTTCATGGAAGATAATTGTTATATGTATACTCAAAATGATTTCCGATCCTGTCAGCAACACCTGAACACAATGAACACCACCACATGTCAATTGTTCAACACCAGGTAAGAACACACACACACACACAGACTCTAAGCACTGGAAACAAACACACACAAACACAAACACAGATCCTGAGGCATTTTCATTCACATCCATCCATCCATCCATCCATCCACCCATCCATCCACCCATCCACCCATCCACCCACCCATCCATCCTGCAGACAGTATAACCCAACACAACTGTAGCCTCACGTGCCACCCCTCCTCAGGCCAAGGGATCAAACTCTTCAATGTGGAGATCATGTTCGTCACAGTCACTGTCCCGCCCACTCTGATCCTTCAACATGACCTCACCATCGTCCTCCTCCATGGGGTCATCAGGGTCAAGCTCCACCTCCATGTGGCTGTGGTTCTGGTTCTGGTTGGCTTCATCTGCTGTCTCATTATGGACCGGGTAGTTCTCATCCACCTCGTGCTCCCCCTCCAGGGTTTCATCTCCATCCAGGGTGTCATCCACTGATATGAAGTGCCCCCTGTCTGTTTCTCTGGTCACGGGTATCAGTTCTCCATCGGGCGTCTCCTCCCAGTTCTGCCGTTCGTGTGCCCGCAGGTGTTCCCTGAGCTCGATGCGGTCCTTGAAGTCATCCCGCAGACAGATGACACAGATGAGCATGTTGGTGTGGTACTTCTTGCGGTGGCAGCGCAGGGCGGACAGGTCAGTGAAGGTCTTGGGGCAGAGGTCACAGGTGTGGGGCCGCTCACCTGTGTGCTTCATGACGTGACTCTTGAGGGCGTCCCGCGTGTCAAAGGACTTCCCGCAGCTCTGGCACCTGAAGGGCTTCTCGCTGGCGTGTGTCCTCTCGTGGCGGATGAGTCCCACGATCTGGGTGAAGGTGCGGCCGCAGAGTGAGCACGCGTAGGGCTTGAGTCCAGTGTGGATGCGTTCGTGTGCCTGGAGTCCGGACTTGAATCTGAATGGTCTGTGACACACCTTGCATTGGTAGGGCTTCTCCCCCGTGTGCAGCTTCATGTGTTGCTTGAGGTGTGTGTTGCGGGAGAAGCCCTTCCCACACACCTTACACTGCACCGGCCGCTCACCTGTGTGTATCCTCATGTGTGAACGCAGGTTAGACTTCTGGTTGAACGATGCATTACACAGACCACAGTTGAAGGGCTTCTCACCCGTGTGGATGCGCATGTGGCGGATGATGTCGATACGCTGGCGGTAACGCTTGCCGCACACGTCACAGGGGTACGGCCGCTCACCCGTGTGCACCCGGATGTGTGAGACTACATGATCCTTAGTCTTGAAGTCCCGGCCGCAGAATGGACATTGGTAGGTGCTGAGTGAAGTTATGGGGACATTACACGGCTCCCTCCCATTGGCCTCCGTCTCTATGGTGATCTGTAGGTACCGGCGCCCGTCCTCACCATCAAACTCCCCTACAATGGCTGTGTTGCTCTTAGGGGACAGGACGGAACTTGCTTTAGTCCCCAGCCGACGTCCCGCTAAGTTCCTCATCAGTGCTGCTGTCTTCTCTGCTGCCGGGGAAACATGACAACTCACAAACTCCTTCACATTAACATTCTCTGGGATTAGAATGTTACTGGATTCTGGTCTTAGTTTGGCCGCCATTTCCGCCCCGACGGCACGATGCAGAACGTCAGCCTGCGGGGAGGTGAAGGCCTGGATGAGCCGCCTCTGGTTGTCTTCTACCTTGTCGTGATGGTTTAGTCCAAGTAGTTTAGCTTCGTCGGATGATATTGATACTAGTTTCCCCTCGGATGTGCGGATGTAGAATTTTGGTTGCTGTGGCTGCGGCTGTGGCTGTGGCTCTGGTTTGTGTTCTATTTCCTCCTCGTTGTCTGTTACTCCTAGAACTTCACGCAGCTGTTCATCGCGTGCTAAAAGTTCACCTGTAATAGAGTAATAGTCTGAGTGTGTTGTTATGTATCATTGAACTTCCCTGAGATGATGGAAATTTGATCTTATATATATATGTATACTAATAAAGTTTAGATAGATTATATAAGTTGTCTAGATAAGGTTTTCATGTGTGTATATATGATAATGTTGGGTTAATTTAGGTTAACTGTTATTCAAATTTCATGAATCTTGTACACATGTAAATTAAGAAACTAATGTTAAGTATTTTCACAAAGCATTGCCTCAAATACTTTCTTTTTTTTTTGTTTACAGTTGATAGATCTAATTAGCATCATCCTTGGTAAGTAAATAAGTAACAAACATTCTTCCGGTAAACTTATAAACTTTTAAACATTATCAAAAAAAAATAAAGGAATGCCGTACATTGATATAAGTAAAAGATTATTATTAAACACAAGAAACAAACAAACACAGAAAGAGAGAGAGAGAGAGAGAGAGAGAGAGAGAGAGAGAGAGAGAGAGAGAGAGAGAGAGAGAGAGAGAGAGAGAGAGATACAGACAGACACACACAGCCCCCTACAAGCCACACCGTCATCCGCCTCCCACACACTCACTCTGATCATCCGTTGCCTCCTCCTTAATGCGTACATCCAGCATGTCATCCAGCTTAATGGGTAGATCCACTCCCTCACCCTCATCCTCCGCATCCTGGGGCTCGGACTTGACTGTGGTGGTGGTGAAGTCTGTCGCGTTCTCCTCCTTGGGCTCCTCCTTGACTCTGATATTGAGGTAGGCTGGAGGACTAGGGAGGGAGGCCTTGAATGTGCCTACAGGGGGCGTGAGGGGGGGCGGGGGGGACTCGGAGGTGGGTTTACTGTATGTTCTAAGTGGAGAGATAGCAACTGGAGGAGCACTGAAGGAGGAGGTGGATTTAGGGGCAATTTTAGTGATCTTAGGAAATAATTTGACGGGAACTGGTTTGCCGACGACCTTGAATGTTGTCGTCCCGCTCTGAACCAACATAACCGGACCACTGGGACTGCCTGCTACTGCTGCTGCTGCTGGGGAGGTGATGGGGCCAGGCAGGGCTGTGGTGGTGGTGGTGGTGGTAGCTAGTGTGGGTCTGATTGGTGGTGGTGCGGCCCTTTGTGGTAGTGTGGTGGGGTTAGATGCAGTTGCCTTCCTATCGGTACACTGTTGCCGCACCACAATTGGCTGGTTGATGCCGGGGATCCGCAGCACGACCGGCTGTGGCGCGCGGGGCTCGGCACGGTTCAGGATGATGGTCTGGGGCATGTTAGCGGGCAGCAGCGGGGTGAAGCCAGGGTTGCGGGCACAGGTAGGGGCATGGGAGGAGGTCAAGGTGGTGTGGGTGGTGGAGGCAGCGGTGACCTGACCATTAGACACGTAAATGACCTGTTTGTTCTTGTTTGCAGAAGCCTTGGAGACATTCACTACATTGGTTAACAGGAACTTTTTACCGTCCGCTGTTTGAACGAGGCGCATGTGGGAGGTGTTGGTGGGGGGGTGGGGGGCAGGGGGCGCCTTAGCCAGGGTGGGCACGGTGCTAGATTTTATAGTCATGCTGATAGGCTTGGTGGGTTGGGTAGTGGTCTTTATGGTCAGGGTCGTGGGCAGGGTGGGCAGTTTGGTGGGTTGTGTGGTGGGCAGAGTGATAATTTGGGTAGACAGGGTGGTGGGCATGGTGGTGGTGGGTTGGGTGGGTGGAGTGGGCATGGTGGGGGGGGTGAGGGGGAGATTGGTCCTTGCTAACACCTTGACGACAACATTCGGTATTGGGTTGGCTGATACTGCCTTGTGGTCCTGGATTCCCTTGGCTGATAGCAGAGGTGGCATGCCTCCTCCTCCACCTCCTCCTACTTCTCCTCCTTCACCTCCTCCTCCTCTACCTCCTTCATCTACTTCTTCATCTCCTCCTCCACTCGTTTCCTTAAGAGTTACCAAGGCCTCTCCCTCCATGTCTCCTTCTCCTCCTCCTCCTCCTCCTCCTACTTCTCCTCCTTCACCTCCTCCTCCTCCTCCTTCTTCGTCTCCTCCTTCACCTCCTCCTCCACCTCCTTCCTTAAGAGTTACCAAGGCCTCTCCCTCTATGCCTTCTTCACCTCCTCCTTTAAGGGTTACCAAGGCCTCTCCCTCCATACCTCCTCCTCCACTTCCTCCTTCACCTCCTCCTCCATCTCCTTCCTTAAGAGTTAGCAAGGCCTCTTCCTCCATACCTTCTTCTCCTCCTCCACTTCCTCCTTCTCCTCCTCCTCCATCTCCTTCCTTAAGAGTTAGCAAGGCCTCTTCCTCCATGCCTTCTTCTCCTCCTCCACCTCCTCCTCCTCCACGTCCTCCTCCACTCGTTTCCTTAAGAGTTAGCAAGGCCTCTTCCTCCATACCTTCTTCACCTCCTCCTCCTCCATCTCCTCCTCCACCTCCTCCTCCTCCTCCAAGGGTTAGCAAGGCCTCTCCCTCCATGCCTCAGGTGTTGTGCAAACCAAATCAGTCAAAACAAAACAAAACATAAAGAAAACAAAAGGAGAAGCAAACACCTCTTGAGTTCCTTCACATCTTGACACCTGAAAAAAAAAATAAAAGGGTGAGATGTATTTCTGAGTTTCATTAATTATTAGTTATTTTTTATCATAATACCGCAGTAATACCACCCTGTCACCCTGCTAGTTACACCCTGTCAGCTTGCTAGTTACACCCTGTCACCCTGCTAGTTACACCCTGTCACCCTGCTAGTTACACCCTGTCACCCTGCTAGTTACACCCTGTCACCCTGCTAGTTACACCCTGTCACCTTGCTAGTTACACCCTGTCACCCTGTTAATACCACCCTGTCACCCTGTTAATACCACCCTGGGTCAAGATTCGTAAGATTCGTAAGACCCATTCGATACCTCGTTACCTTTATAATGCATTGCAAATTCAACCTCAGATACTTGTTCAGATCACACCAAACAGTTATGCCGATGATTACGTGAGGTTTAGTTAGGTTTGGTTAGGTTTAGTTAGTTTGGTTAGGTTTAGTTAGGTTTGGTTAGGTTTAGTTAGGTTTCGTTACATATAGTTAGGTTTGGTTAAGCTTAGTTATGTTATGTTATGTTATGTTTATTTAGAAGTTATCAAATGTTTTCTATGACTAAAAGTAGAGGGTTGTGCGAGGTGCAGACGCCATTTTCTTTCGTAGCCACACGCCATTCTGGTGAAGATGTAAAAATTTACCGAAAAAAATAGCTTTGTTAGCATAACCTTCCCAGAGCTGCAGTTAAATAAACCTAACCAAAACTAACCTAACCAAAGCTAACTAAACCTAACCTAACCAAAACTAACATAACCAAACCTAACTAAACCTAACCAAACCTAACTAAACCTGATTAAATCTAACGTAACCTAAATAATAAAAAAGTTATCTTTTGTTCTGTAATTCTTGGCCATAACTGTTTGGTGTGATCTGAACAAGTATCTGAGGTTGAATTTACAGTGCATTATAAAGGTAACCAGATATCGAATGGGTCGTCTCACTAGGGTAACCAAAACTAATATTCACCTCACACTGTCAACCTGCTGATACCAAACACCTTGTCCTTGTTATTCAATTCCATGACAAACACACACAGACACACACATAAACACGCACACACAAACAGACACATCAACACACACACACACAAGCAGACACAAACACACACACACCTAGCCTTCCATCCTCAATACACAGTTACACAAACACCTTAATTACCCTGCCACTAATCACCTAATTACTAACTAACATTCACTAATGACGCAATGAACAAAAATTTCTCCCTAAACACAAATAATGAAACTAATGTAAATAATGAAAATAATGCATAACTCGAGTTGACAGTTATGTTGTTATTGAATTATAGTTTAAATATTAGTGTTTATCCTGTATCTACACCTGTATGGTTACCTGTGTACTATAAAGAGGTCACGTATAGGTATTTGAGGTCAAGAGGTCATAGGAATAGTGGATAAAATGGGTTTAAAATGTCCTTGAAATGCTTACCCAAGTGTTGCTTCTCTGCTTCTTTTGTTTACGTGATGGAAGCAACATGTGGCGCGTTTGTATGTGCATCAACTAACTCAACATACGAATTATTTTACTATTATATCATTCTATACACATGGATTATTTTACTATTATATTATTCTATACACAGGGATTACTATTATATTATTACTATTATATCACCTCTATTATATTTTTACTATTATATCATTCTATACACATTAATTATTTTACTATTATATCATTATATATTATCTCTCAAATGGTGGTAAGTTGTGTAAGAATACTATTTAGTATGTAAGT
>JAPQNM010000011.1:1572056-1577056 GCA_029783475.1 Metacarcinus magister | reverse complement strand
GTTTATAAATAGTACTTTTAATATAATAGAATCCAAGTGTTATGGTCATTCATTTGTTTTTTTGTTTGTTTTCGTTTATTGTTTTATTTGTGTGTATATGTGTAATTGTTTTTTTTGTTGTTGTCTAATTTCTTCGATTTCTGTTTTATTTCCATTTTTTTTTTTTTCCCTCATAATGTCTGTCAACAATTTATCACCAAACTTTAATAGGTAACTTTCTATTTTTTTTTTTTTTATCATCCTACCGATCTTATCATCATTACGATCATTATCATTACATTATCAAATTTTAAAAAACTATATAAAGAAGTATTATGATTATATAAATATGACGTGTGTTGACTGATAAGAGATAAGAGTGCTTTGCAAACAGACAGACAGACATACAGTGATAAGCAGTGAATTAACATCGCTTACAGTGCCTTGCTAACACAACACGTTCATTAACAACTTATAATCATCAGCAGTGCCTTCATCCCGCCCATCGTGTCCCTCCTTGTTAGCAGTGAATGTAAACAGTGTCTTGTGGGGAATAAATTAATCTAGTACAGTGACCCCTTTGTTTTTTTCTACCCATTTTCTTTTTACTTATATTTTGCACATTTTCTTTTCTCCGTTCCTCTATTGCTTATTACCATTATTTTCTTTTTAATTTAATTTGTACCACATTCGATTTCATTTTAAATTTATAATGAAAATATAATTGAAAGATTATAAATATGAATATCGTTGGGGTCGTGACATTCGGATTACACGCGGTACTCGGCCAGCCAATCACAAAGCTCATAGTGGTTCCGCTAGCCAATCAGGTACAAGATTCGCATTCATCAACTGAACCTACGAGTTAGAATCAGTTCAGTTGAGAGGAGAGATTTGTAGTGTGAGGGAGCCTGCGTGCTGACTGATAGACAAAAATAGGTACAGTTGATAGATATTCATTTGTTTTTAAAGATCATTGATGTTCATTTGATTTTCTGAATGTATTTTGGTTTGTGTATCCTTTTTTTTTGTATATGGGAAATAGATTTGTATTCATTAAGGTGTGAATCCAGCGAGGCAACATGTGGCGTGGTATAGTATGTGGCATGCGACAGGTGACAGCATGTTGCCGCATAACCTGACGCATGGGAGAACCTGTAGCCTGTTGCCTAGTGTTGAACGCCTTCCCAACAAGCGCGGGAGAATATATAGAAGAATAATGGATACACACTTGACAGATAACAATAATAATCATGCTAAACTAAATACATAGCGTAATGTTTGAACAATAATAAGTTATTTTTCACAATCGGTTTTTTTTCTTTCTTTCTTTTTCTTTCTTTCTTTCTTTCTTTCTCGCGAGCATTACACAGCACTAGATATGCAGCAGCAGCAGCAGCAACGACCATCTGCTGAAACATCGTATTGACAACTGGTTTCGTTTTTAATTGACTTGGTGTAAAAAAGGTTTAGTGTGATTCAACAGTCAACAGGATGTAGTATGATACAAGCACCAACGAGGCGGGGCGGGGCGGGGCGGGGCGGGGCAACATGTCTCCTGGTGTGTGTGTGTGTGTGTGTGTGTGTGTGTGTGTGTGCCATGCTACTACTACTACGACTATCAAACATAATAATAACCTTTCTCTATCCATTCGCTTTTTCTTCTGTTTAATCAAGTTACATAGAGTCAAAATTATATATATGATAATCCAATACACTTTTTACTTTACTTTACTCTTTATATTCACGTTTTATTTATATCAGATTACGTATACAAATATTCCTCTACTACTACTACTACTACTCCTACTACTCCTACTACTACTACTACTACTACTACTACTACTCCTACTACTACTACTACTACTACTATTACTACTACTACTACTCTTAGCCTTCTGTTTATCATTGTTCATAGCCTGGCTTTAACCTTTTCCTGTCTCGATAACATTCTCCACCTCAGTTCACACCTGTATTTGAAGTCACCTTTTTATTTCACCATTATCAGTGCCTCTATAAGAACGAAAGAATATAAGGCAGCTACAAAAGCCCCGGGGGTGTACACGTGGTAGTTCCTGTTATTCCCTTATTACCTACATCCACCTCTCATCCCCATCCATAAAGCTGTCTAGTGTTATTTTTAAACTCTCTATCGTCTGTCTACTAACTAACTAACTACTCTCTAACTCGTTGTCTTTATATAGGTGTGGAATCTGTTTTATTGAGTGTTTGATCCTTCCTCTGGTGTGTGTGTGTGTGTATGTATGTATGTGAGATTGTAATTAATGTTTCTTTTTTCTGATCTATTCTATTTATTATTTTTTTCTTCTAGTACTGTTTTGTGGTTACTATTATTATTATTATTATTATTGTTATTATTATTATTATTATTATTATTAAGTTGTGTTTTTATTGTTATCTTATAGTCTGTATTATTATTATTATTTTTTTTCTTCAATGTTTCGTGTCCTTCCTTTTTCTTTACGTCTCTCTTCAAATGCACGTAAGATAAGACTTTCTGGAGGCAACATAATAATAATAATAATAATAATAATAATAATAATAATAATAATAATAATAATAATAATAATAATAATAGGAAAATGAAAAGCTCTGCACGAAAATTAATGCATCGGGAGAGACATTGAGAGACATAGAGAGACATAGAGAGACATAGAGAGACATAAAGAGACATGAGAGAGACATAGAGAGACATTGAGAGACATGAGAGACATTGAGAGACATTGGGAGAGATAAAACAATCCATTATATATTATATTATAGATATATTTATTTTCACATCGTTCGTCAGTAAATTCAACTTCATACAAAAATAATCAAAAAAATATCGATTAGTATAAGAAGAAGGAAATGGAAAAGTAGAGAAGGGAGGAGGGGAAGGAAGGAAAGGGAGAGAAGGGAGAGGAAGGGAGGAAATGAAAGGAAAAAGGAAAGGGAAAATGAAGTGAATACCAAGGAAAAGAAAATATATAGAGAGCTAGAGAGCAGTTTTGTTAATACACCATTTCAACGCAGTCCCTATTACCGGTGTGCCGATCGGTAACACTGGACAGCGCTTTGAGCAAGAACAATCACTGCCAACAGACATGAGAGACGCCGCGTAGTGTGTGTGTGTGTGTGTGTGTGTGTGTGTGTGTGTGTGTGTGTGTGTGTGTGTGTGTGTGTGTATCAGCCACATGTAACAGACAGTCCGTTGTTGGTACACGGTTGGCTTATATTCTGTCTGGAATTCCCTCTACCGCTATTGGACCTCCTGAAGCCAAATGGGGATCTGGTTTGCCTGTTCATCGTGGTTGAAGCCGGTAAGGCCTCACTCACGCCTCCCATGGTACACAGCACAGCAAGGACGGCCAGCAGCAACACCCACACACGCATCTGTGGGAGGAAGGAATGGATGGGTGTGAGTTTGGGTGTGATGTGTATTAACTTCATCAACGAAAACGAGAGAGAAGAAGAAAGAGAACGTAAAGAGAATAACATTGTATATATATGTTAGAAGTACAATCATATTACGAGCCCCACACACACACACAAAACTATAAGAGGCGAGTATATATATATAAAAAATTAAAAAAAAAGAACATCAAGGAAGGAGGAGTAACTTGCCTATGCGTGTTTATTGTCAAGAAATGCATATGTTATTCACCTTCCGCGTGCCACATCGACCTGTGATTACGCGAGGGTGTGAGGTGATGTAGGAAGCCCCCTCACCTGTACTGTACTCAGGTGTGGGGGCAGCCATTACACACCTGAGGCTCGGTCCTTATTTATGCTCAATTAGATGCGGTTGTTATCATTTTTTACCGTGTTATGATTGGAGAAATGGATTGACGTAAAGCAGAGAGAGAGAGAGAGAGAGAGAGAGAGAGAGAGAGAGAGAGAGAGAGAGAGAGAGAGAGAGAGAGAGAGAGAGAGTCGAACGTACTATATATTAATTCATTTTTATTGTCATCCCTCTTAAGTGACCGTAAATCAGATGACATTATTCTCAAACTTATTTCTTTGGCTAAATACGTATAAGAATTTTATAAAACACTCTATTATATTACTAAATGCATCGTACAACATCAATATGCAACACCAGAAACACACGCACACACACGCACACACACGCACACGCACGCACACACTCGCACGTACATAAGCTAATGTAAACAAGGTATGATTTTAATTTACAATGGCGCACTGCATTTTGTTTTCTATGGCCTTGAATTCTCCTCACCTCAGCCTCTCTTCCCTGACTCTACTTTCCTCCTCCTCCTCCTCCTCCTCCTCCATTCCTACTCATATTCTCCTTCACTCCTCCCTCATGCTATTGTCCTCCTTCTCCTCTATTCCTACTCATATTCTCCTTCACTCCTCCCTGACTCTACTTTCCTCCTCCTCCTCCTCCTCACATTCTCCTCATACTCTCCTCACATCCTCCCTCACATAACTCATCCATCTGTTGAGTTGAATTAATATAAATGTAAGTAAATAAATCAAGATGTAATAATGTTGAGTAAATTTGCAGTCGTCATGAAGTGAAGTAAAACTATAAGTGTTTGTATGCGAGTGTTTAAAGAGTATTAAGAGACGTTATATATAAGAATGTTCATCCTCTTCTTAGAATCAAGCATTTCATCGTATTTTCCTTGAACAAAATAAAATAAACAATAAATAACATCTATCCTTCCTCAGGCTCAATGTAATTTAGTGTATAGTGATGAAGAAATTCCTACCTGTCTATTCTCATCAATCACAGCAAGGTAGAAAGAAGCAAGGAACAGCCATGATAATTTTTAAAGTAGTATACCATATAAATATTCAACTTTCTCTAACTAAAATATTTAAGGGATACTTATGTAGATGGTAAACAAGACGTTGCATTTGTTTGTGGATACGCTATGCAACTTTCTCTTTGTTATTGTTGATCGAGAAAGCAAACAGCTGTCTGCCAATCATGTAGCGAGTATGTAATATCTTTAGAAGTGTGTACCTAAGGCTTATCTATTATTGAT
>JAPQNM010000011.1:1552056-1564556 GCA_029783475.1 Metacarcinus magister | reverse complement strand
TGACTTGGTTTGGAATGTTGACTTATACACACACACGCATACACACACACACACACACACACACACACACACACACACACACACACACACACACACACACACACACACACACACACACACACACACACACACACACACACAAAGGAAGGTATCAAATGAACACACACACACGGTTCTATGGACGACACATAATCTTTATTCATGTTGGTTTTAACGTTACAAATAACCTCGCCTCACGCTGCTACGAGGCCTTGACTTAAACTCTTCTAGTTATTTATTTATTGAATCACTTATATAACTCCTTAGTCAAGCAAACATAATAATAGTAATAATAAGGATTCGGTGTGTGACGGCAATTAATATGTACATAAATTTACAATAACAGAGAGAATCTATGTACAAAATGGACTACTATTGCAGCAAGTGATAATAATAATAATAATAATAATAATAATAATAATAATAATAATAATAATGATGATAATAAAGATAATGATAATAATGATAATGATAATAAGAATCTATCCACAAACGAGGGAGGAATATTTCTAGTTCTATTGTGGCTTTATTTAATTTTTTTTATATATATAATATTTATCATAGGCTTGGCTTCTTTATTTACCTTAAAACGGAAAATTTGGAAGGAAATTGAGAAGGGAAGGGAAAGGTGTGTTTAGAAAGGTGTTTTTTTTCTCTTCGCTCATTTATCAATATTATGGTTTTTTTTACCTTTTATTTCTGTCATGTTATTCATTTATTTTTTGTTATTCTTTTATTTTTTGTTATGTTATTTATTTATTTATTTATTTTCATTTTTTTGCCCAGCTGGAAAATTTTTAAACTCGGAGGAAAAACTGTTTTAATTATGGTTTTATTTCCATTTTTTTTTCTATTTTATATTATTTTTTGTTCATTTACGGTGTTTTGTCGTTTTTTTCTTTTACATTGTGTTTCTTTTTATCATCTTTATTGCTGGTTTTCGTTTTTTTTTTAACTTCTATTACTTCTTCGTTTTCTTTCGTCTTCTCATTAATGTGTGTTTTTTTCATTCAATTGTGTCTCTAATATTTGGTTTTTGTTGTAGTAATGAGTGTGTGTGTGTTTTTTTTTTGGTGTGTGCACGTGTGTGTGTGTGTGTGTGTGTGTGTGTGTGTGTGTGTGTGTGTATGTGGATGTGGGTCAGTTTTTCATATATTTACGTCATTTTATCTATATTTCGTCTATATTATGATGTTTGAGATCGAGCCTTGCATTGCTTACACTCTGCCTCCCCTTTTCATTCACCATTTAGGGAAATTTGACACCCTGCAAGGATATTTAGGGATTATCTAGGGAACTTTAACACCCTGGGATAATACATAGGGATTTAGGGATTATTTGGGGGGGGTTAACATTTTTCAGGGATGTTAAGGGTGTTAGGGATTCATTAGGGAAGTTTGAGACCCTGGAAGAAGTTTTTTTTTTATTGGGATTGACTTTGATGTTAAGGAGTACTGGGTCGTGGTGTGGGATTGAATACTCTTTTCATTTGTTTTAGTATCGTGTTTGGGCTTCGATGTAGAATCACTGCGTCTATTGTTTACTTATTTTTTTTATATAATTCACGATTCCCTTTTGTTTTTGTTTTTTGTTTTACTTTTAACACACGTTTTATTTTGTTTATTTTATTTTTTCTCGTGTTCCTTATAAAAAAATCGACGTTTTGGCTGGTTTTTTTTATATATATATTTTGTTTTTCTCTTTTCGATTATACATGAATTTGAATTGCATATTGAATGAACACTAATATTTTTTTCTTCTTCTCACACTTGTTTTCCACGGCGTTCGGTTATTATTATTATTATTATTATTATTATTATTATTATTATTATCATTATTATTATTGTTGTGTTTGGTGTGATGCTAGATAGATAGAGTTGATGTTGGTTTTATTAAGGTTTACTAAGGTTTATTAAGGTATATTAAGTGTCTTGAGGTGTTCATTACCATCTGAGCTGAGACAGAGAGACAGACAGACAGATAGACAGACAGATAAACAGACAGGTAGACGAAGTAAGACACAGACAAATAAATACAAAGAATAAAAATATGATAAACAATAATAATCCATAAAATTACTTATGAATCTCTCTAATTAATCATAACTAAATATAAAAAAAAATAATCATAAGATATTGAAAAATTTAATTCACCTTCCTATATTACCTTTAATTAAGAGGGGAAAACTGAGTGGAGGGAAAAGGTAGAGAGGAGGAATTAGCAGGAAGTTGAAGAGGAGGAGAAGGAGGAAGGAAGAGGAGGAGGAAGGAGGAGGAGGAAGAAGAAGGAGGGAAAAGGAAAAGGTAGAGAGGAGGAATTAGCAGGAAGTTGAAGAGGAGGAGAAGGAGGAAGGAGAAGAATGATGATGAAGAAGGAGGATAAAAAGGAGGAGAATAAGAGTTTAACAGTGAGTAACCACAGCTAAATACCATAAGAAAGTACACAACACATTCAAGACAGTCTAAGTCCTTAAAACCTGTAGTAGTAGTAGTAGTAGTAGGAGTAGTAGTAGTAGTAGTAGTAGTAGTAGTAGTAGTAGTAGTAGTAGTAGTAGGAGTAGGAGGAGGAGGAGGAGGAGGAGGAGTAATAATATGTTCGTACGTACAAAACCATTACTTAAATAAACAAGTGATCGGAACGAGGTGGCAGCTGACTTAACCTTATCTGACACAGAATGACCTGACCACAGAGCGAGATAGATAGATAGATAGAGAGAGAGAGAGAGAGAAAGAGAGAAGAAAAAAGAGTAAACCCACACTAATAATCAACCTTATACATGACCAAATACACGTCTATCACCACCAACCTACACACACATCACATAACTACAACATAAGGCTAGGTCAGGTCAGGTCATCTACCCCCCCTTCACCCCACCCACCCACACACGAGTCCTTGACCAACACACAGGGTACCAATAGGATCCTGAGAACACCGACAACCACAATCACAATCACCATCCCCATCCTTAACGAGCCTCCTTAAATGACCTCGTTCCTTAAGGAGACCTATGTTACTACGGCAGTGCCAATCAGTTGTCTTCTTCAGCTTGGACTAAGAATATTAACTCAAGAATAAGCTAGAAATTAGATAAAGGCCTTACACGGATATGATAAATTGAAGTCACACACACACACATACTTACATACATACATACATACACTCATACACACACATACGTACTCACACACCAATCTATCGCTGTAGGACTCAGGGATTCCTACTCCTGCTGTCCTTTGGTGCTGCTCCAAGCCTTTGCGGAGTCCTTTGGGTCCTTGATAGATAGATAGATCGATATAGAGAGAGAGAGAGAGAGAGAGGTAGAGAAAAATTAGGGACCTCATGAGTTGTCTGAAGCCTCGAGTTTCTCTCCGAACGATTGAAAGGTTCGAAACAGTAGGAAGATGAACCGTAAATGCGAGAATACATTATTTTTCTTCAAATTTCTACGTCAGCTAACTATTATAGCTATGAGAGAGGAAGACATGTGGACGACGAGAAAGAGAGAGAGAGAGAGAGAGAGAGAGAGAGAGAGAGAGAGAGAGAGAGAGAGAGAGAGAGAGAGAGAGAGAGAGAGAGAGAATGAGAGAGAGAATAGAAAAAAGTCGAAACCTAACCTTACATAACTCACTCCGCAAAAGCCCCGAGACCTTGATAACATGATACAAATCTATTAACAGAACCTCAAGTACAAACAACAACGGAAAGAAGAAGTGAGTAACAGACAGACTCTTCAGTATAGTAACTAGGGTTATGTATATATATATATTTATATGTATATTTATATTTACTTCTTATTTCTTTCCTTGCTTTCATCATCTTCTTCTTCTTCTTCTTTTTTATAGTAATGGAGTTCCTATCGTGTTAAAAGTGAGTACACATGCTGAACATATACGAAGAATTGATACAAGACCAAGGCATCTGTTACTCCATACGAGGATAACAGTCGTAACGAGATAACGGCGGCGACACACAGGCTCTCACTTCACCCTTACACATCTCTCCTGCACCCCATACATCTCTAAACATTTTTATTTATTTATATTAACTTTTTTTTTTAAAGCTGTATTTATCGTCTTGTTTATTTATCCTATCCACCTCTTTTTTGATATATATGTTCCTGTTTTTCGTTTCATTTCATATATTCTCTTCTGTAACTCCTTCCTTCATCTATTCTTCTGTAACTCCTTAATCTCCTCGTTTCCTTCACCTCTCATCTCCTTTCCCTTTCTTTCTATACATTTTTCTTTTCTTATATCCTCCTCTTTTCTCTATCCATCCTTCTGTACATCGCATCCTCCTTCACCTTCTACCAAAAGTTTGAGGTCACCAAGAAAGACGAAGTGAAATTTCGAAACAGCGAAGTCCCAGAGATGTGATTCGCTATACGAGAACAACAACATTGAATTACCGACAAATTTAACCTCTCGCGGCGCCGTTTAAGAAGAAGAAAGGGTGAGAGTGTGTACAAGGAGGCTCGACTGAGGGTCGCCGCCGTCTATACCATCAAAACACGCTAGAAAGTGTATTACGTTATTTTTTTTTTTAAAGACAATCACGAGGTTTAGGTGAATAAAAGACGAACGAATACATCAAGATTCACGCACAGCACAAACAGCCACAGAAGTCCACCCACAAGAGAGTAAACAACACAGAACGATATTGCTAACAACATATTTTCGGGGGGTTTGTTTATGTAGTTAATTAGTTGGTTTAATGTTTTGGTTGTGATTCCCTCGCTACCTGACGCGGCTGTGGGCTACCCGCTAACCGCGCTCCTCTTCGTTATCTCTTCGGCAGGATGTGTTCAGATCAGCTACGTGTGGTTTTGTTTTTCGTTCATATTGGTTCCAGTATAGTGATTCTAACCCCCCTGTTGTGTTCTGTTTGGTTTGGTTTTGACATGAAGTTATTATGCTTCGTTTGGTCCTTGAAGTCACGTGATCTGAACCCCCAAAAAGGTGACTCACTTATAGGTTGTTTCACTTATTGCTTGTTTCATATTCTTCGGGAGTTTCTTTAATCACTTTTTCACTAATATGTTTTTTTTTCTGGAAAGTGGAAGAAGGTTAAACGAAAGCCGTGACAAACTCGTACACTGATTGGTGCTTGAAATCACGTGACTCCAAATCCTAAATGCTGATTGGCTGCCGAAGTAGCGAGGGATCAGGACTGGAAATGAATTTTTTTTAGACTCATGAATACCTCGTTGGAGAGACTCGTTTATATCCCTAAAAACGATAGAGAAAAAAAAGAGAAGGGCTGCAATTATTTTTTTTCCTCCTTTTCATTTTCTTCTTCCACCTCCACAGATAAATCCGCATTATTATATCCCCTTCGTTTAGCGTCACCTTAGAGACGCTTCAAGAACACTACAGCTTATTGTTGAGGCTAAGAAGCTTGGACCTAAGTGACTACGTGTTAATAGTTGTGTTATGTTAATGTTAATGTTCTTTACCCCGTTCTTATCTGACATGTTCATCCTGGCTTGTACTACTTGTTCTCTCTTCACTATCGTAACACAAACAAACAAATCACTGTAGTTTGTTTTTTTTAGTTTCCTAGCCATTTTCCTTTTCTTCAGTGCTTTTTCGCTGCATATTAATAAGATGTCTCGTGGAAAAAAAGATTCAGTCAGTGTACAACATTTGGGAAAGACATTATATATAAATAGAGTCAAATGCAAAAGGGAAATATGACAATAAAAAAAAAAAAAAATATAGAAAAACTGATATATATAAAAAAGTGCCTCAGAATCATCATTGCAAGATAATGATGGAAAAAAAAAAAAAATTACACAAAACATCACACTTCATTATGTTATGTCTTCCTTTTCTATTATGGAAACTGTGGATTTGCTTCTATATATAAAACACGTGAGGGTGGGGTGGTGTGTGTCTCCTCATGATAAGTGAACGTTGCAACAGTAACAATGAGCTCTATGTGATTGTTCATAAGGCTGGGATGACGGCGTGTACTGGGAGGAGGCTGAGGAGGGAAGGGAAGGATGGGAAGCATGGAAGGGGGAGGAGAGATAGGGAGTTAGTGTAATGGGTGGTAAGTACAGGGAACCCAGTCACCAATACTGATGGAGGAGGTAAACCATAAAGCCTTAACGTGTGTGGGTGTGTGTGTGTGTGTGTGTGTGTGTGTGTGTGTGTGTGTGTGTGTGTGTGTGTGTGTGTGGGTGTGTGTGTGCCTCCAGGTGTGTTTGCCATGAGGAGGCGTCTACATAATGAAGCTTTGGTTTAGAGCTGTTTGTTTTTAAGGCAGATTACAACAGACTGTCACAATAAATAATAAACAAACCATGTGCTTTCCTGGGTCTTTTGGGTCACGTTTTGTCATGTTTCGTTAAGCCTCTGGTGATTACTGAAGAGGAAGAGGAGATCTGGGCACTCATTGCTTGCACATTCTCTTTTAAACCGAGACTTCATTGGGGATTATTGACTTGAGACTCGCGCGTACCACAAGCCAGACACAGTAGTAGGTGTTGGACGCGAATCTCTCGAGGCTTTCCGGGGCTTTACATATCACCAAAGATACCAGCGAAGGTCTTACGTAGGTTCTTCATAGTGTCCTCAGCGTCGTCGGGATTACCTGTGCCTGAGACGCCGCTACCTTCAGTCGACGCTGTTACGGAGGTTTGCCGGCCGAACAGAGAACCCTTCTGTTGTTGTTGTCCTGATTGCTGGGATGACTGGCTGCTATCGTCCACTTGCCGTCTCGTTCCGCTGGCACTGCTGAAGCCACTCATGCTGCTCGACTGGGAGGCTGCACGAGGGGAGAGACGCCTGTTACAGTGTTGTGAAGGAATATCAAAGAAACCCAGACCAAGCGTGTGAAGGGTGAGGTTAGTGTGCGTCAGATATATACGTTGACGGTGAGGTAATGTGAAGGAAGATGCAGCGGAAATTGAATAACATAAATACAAAAGCAGAGTGAGAAACCAACGAAGACTAGAAAGTGATAAAAAGAGACACAAAGAAGCACAATAAACATGGGAGGAAGAAGATGGTCTGAGGCGGTATTACACATGGAATATTTTCTTGTGTAAATTGTGTTTCTGTCAACGAGCGTTTCTTCACCTAAGATTTGTTGCAGGAATTCTTGCTTAAGGACATTTTTTTTTTCTTTTGCCGGAATGTTAACGAATGAAATACTAGTTGAGTTACGAATTATTGTATGCAAAATTAACAAGTATACGAGTACTGATGTTGTGTATATGTATATGAAGAAAAAAAACATATACCTAGTGCAAGATCGGATTGTACATTATTCACTTTTGAACAGCATCCATGTACTACAACAAGGGACATTAAGCTACATCCTGTCACCCTAACCAGTACCAACCGGACGCATGCTGTTGGAGTCGGTGAACAACGATGCATTGTGATGAGAGAAAGTCTGAATGTTAACAGGTTCGTGATAACACTGTAAATATCCTTGGTGACCTCTACAATGTTGTTTTTGTCATGGATGTACGCGCAATACCTAAATATTAATCATTCTGTTTGTTTTGACGGAAAAAAAAAATCTTCATGTTTAAAGAAAGTCATTTGCATAAGAAAACTTGTGTGTTATGTCGCCTCTAGACAGCAGCAAGAACAAGGGAACAAGTCCAAGTGAGGACTTACCTTGTGAGTCCCGTCGCTGCTGACTTGGTGAACCGCCGGGAACTGGTGTCTCACCCATGGTAAGGCGGGAAGTCTCCTCAGTGGGAGAGCCGCCCCTGGAGGTTTGCGGGCCGCTTAGGGACTGACGGGAGGCGCCCCTAGTGAGTTCTGCTGGCCGCGTCGCCCCCTGGGGAAGGAGGCATCGTGAGAGCTGGAATAACTGGAGAGGATCAAACATTTGCATTTCACGAAGTTAATGAGTTGTGTTCGTTCGCGGAGCTGCGCCTTGCTGTCCTGAATGACGGTGTAGGGTTGTGAAGCACCGTTTTCTATGCTTTTAATGACCAGTATCAGGTATTGTTTAAGTTTGCGGCGATAGGTGTTCTGCCTGCGATGTTACGGGATGTTCTAACCGAGGATTAATAACGTTTAGCTGTAAATGTTCAATACTTGCTGGGATTAACATGCAACTCAAGAAAACGAATGACCAATAGTTGACAGCTGAGGCTCAAAAGGGTGACTTTATGTGACTTCAATATGTTAACTGTTTCATCTTCAACGTGGAGGTATTGCTCGCGATATACGGAACGTTCATACTAATCTTGATTCTAAAGACTCACTCTATGTATAATAAAGCAACACGAACTTTTTAATCAAAACTTATCTTCAATCTTTTTTACGGAATCAAAGTTTCTAACTAAAATAAAAAACAAAAAAAATAGTGAAAACAGGAGCGTCATTTCATCGTAATCCTTTGCAATAACAACCATGACATCATCTATGCCAATATTGCATCCAACTGAGTCACCTCCAACTGCGCAATAACCAAAACAGGGTCAATGGTTTTAACTTCCTTAATTCAAGTGAAGTTGTAAGTTAGTCCAGTTAAGGCTGGTACGCAGGGTCAGCGGGTGCTTGCAGACATCAATCTTTTACTTCTACACACGTACACGCACTACTCTTAACCTTAACCAACAGTCTTGTATACACACTACTACGTTCTGCTTCAATCCGGTGCTCGGCGGACTGCTGCTACAACTACAACCGGTTACTAGCACTATGGTGGGGTGTGCTAGTTGTTAATGTTAATAGTCAATACAAGCTATGCAGTGCTAGTAATAGTAATAGTACACCTCTTGAAGTACTATACTGTAAATACACCTGCTATTCAGAGATGCGTTGAACCCTCCCTTGTAAACTACACTGTGGTGGGAGGAGTCAAGTGACCTTTCTGTACTGCAATTTCAAGGTCGTTCGCCGTGCATCATGTACACCATAAAAAAAAAAAAATGTAATAAAAACGTGCCTTGGGAGAGAAAATTAGGCTCACAGGAAGTCAAATATTGCGTGACCTAATAATATACTCATCTATTTGTTTGCTAGGCGGGGGAGTGAGGACAGTCAAATTAATAAAAAATAATAAAAAAAAAAATTATAATCTAATCTAGGGACAGACAGGTGTTTCGTCAGGTAAGCCACAGGTACGTGTTTCAGTATAGTTGTTGTGCTGCTCTATATAGACTCTACTGTAAATTGACTCTATTGATAATTTCTACAAGGGGGGTGGGCGGGCGTGGCAGGGGCGGGCTGGCTGAAGTAGTGTTGTTTTACCTGAGGGAAGCAGGAGTCCTGGGCGGCGGGGGGGCGGGGGGGAGGGAGACATGATAGAAAGAGTGGAGGTAGATGGGCAGCCTAACTCTCTCGTGTGTGTGTGTGTGTGTGTGTGTGTGTGTGTGTGTGTGTGTGTGTGTGTGCGTGTGTGTGTGCGTGTGCGTGTAACCCGTACAACACACATACACGCTCAACACCTGTATTGAGAACGTGCAGGTCGAGAGGCGTACGTGAGAAAGAGGTGGTGTGTGTGTGTGTGTGTGTGTGTGTGTGTGTGTGTGTGTGTGTGTGTGTGTGTGTGTGTGTGTGTGTGTGTGTGTGTGTGTGTGTGGAAATGTCATTAATATTCGGTGTTTTAATGGAAGTGGATGCAACGTGTAGGTATTTAGAAATGCTATTACTCATGATACGTACACACACACACACACACACACACACACACACACACACACACACACACACACACACACACACACACACACACACACACACACACACACACACACACAGGATTCATCATCAGTTCTAAATCAACACCAAATATATTTATGCTAATAGTTCTGAATTTAATTAACGTTATTATGAAGAGAGACGGATAATGGCAATGTCTATTTGGGGATCATTGCATTGTATTCTGAAGTTATGTAGAATGTGTGTGTGTGTGTGTGTGTGTGTGTGTGTGTGTGTGTGTGTGTGTGTGTGTGTGTGTGTGTGTGTGTGTGTGTGTGTGTGTGTGTGTGTGTGTGTGCTAGATAGTGCGACAGACTGATATAGTAGAATGTTCCTGCACTTATTACTATTATCATTTTTATTATTATTACTATTACTCTCTCTCTCTCTCTCTCTCTCTCTCTCTCTCTCTCTCTCTCTCTCTCTCTCTCTCTCTCTCTCTCTCTCTCTCTCTCTCTCTCTCTCTCTCTCTCTCTCAGTATTCCTTCATCACCATTTAAGTAAACTATCTCCTCTCCTCTGCTCCTCTTTTCACCCCATCCTTATATGCTCCTTCCTCTTCAACTCTAAATGCATTCCTCCTCCTCTTCTTCTTCCTTCTCCTCCCCCTCCCACCTGTACTCACCTGCATCTTAATGGCGACCAACTCCGCGATGTACCTTCTATCGTCTTCCTGTGAGTCTCCCATGAGTGTTAAGGCGGAGTCATTCACCTCAATGATGTGTTCGTTGCCCGTCTTGTCCACGATGGCTTCAATGGCACAGATGTCAAGGCCCCCGAACAGTGAGGAGACCTGGGATGGTTTAAAGATTGGGGTGGGTTAGTGAGGGAAGGAGGGATGGGGAAGAGGTGATAGGTAAGGAACGTGTGGTGTGTTTAGTGAAGGAAGGAAGGAAGGAAGGAGGGAGGGATGTGGAAGAGGGTGATAGGTAAGGAAAGTGGTGTTGTGTGTGAGGGAAGGAGGAAGGTAAGAATGTATGTCTTTTGGGGTATAGGTAAGGGAAGAAGGGAGGTAAAGGACGTTTGGTTTTGAAGGGTGATAGGTAAAGAGGGTGTAAAAATGTGTTTGTGTGTGTTTGTGTGTGTTTGTGTTTAGTGAAGGGAGGTAAGAAGGTGTGTTTTATGAAGGTATTAGTAAAGGTAGTGTAGAATGGTGTTTGTGTATGTTTGGTGAGGTGTTTGGGGGTTGTAAAAGGGTTGTTTGATTGTTAGGGAGTGTTGGTAAGGGAATATATGGTGTTTAAAGGGGTGATGTGTTTTAAAGGAAGGTGTGAGAGTAGGGTTAGTAAAGGTGTGGGAAGGTTGGTGTGGGTTCTGTGTAATAAGATTTTAATGAAGGTATTGTCGAGGGGATAAACAGGTACACAACACACACACACACACACACACACGAGCCCCTACGTTCACCATATCGATTTAACCCTTCACTCTGACAGAAAAAACAAACACAAAAAAACACACAACTGAACACATATTAAACAACCTTTCATGACCTTACCTATCCTACATGACCTTATAGCCCTCACCGTGACCCACATAACCTTAATTTCTTTACCCAATACATGACCTCAACCTATCTGAAATTTCACCTAATATAACCCCGCACATGACCCACTCCACTTAGCATGACCCACCTCGTCCACCCACAGCTTGTACCTCTCCGTCATAGCAGTCTGTTCCAGCATAGCAGATCCTGTGTTGGTCTTCCAGTTTCCAGATATCGACTTTCTCCTGGAAATTGCAAGGATAGGGTTAGCAGTGGGAAGCAAAGTCGACGTGGGATTGGAAAGATTTGATTAGCAGTGGAGAGGAAAGTCAGGGATTGGATATGTGAAGTGTGTTAGATAGGGAAGAAAGACCAGGGAATTTTGGGGTGTGTGAAGGGTGGGAAGGATATTGTTTTAACATTATTATTACTTTCCTATTACGTGTATACATGGACATATATATACTTTGCGCTGTTTGACGTTAATGGATGCTGGTCAATAACAGTGGAAGGATGTAAAAGTAATGACTCGCTAGCTGTCGTCCCAGAGAAATATAGAGTGAAAGTTTGGAATGTAAAATAGATATAAAAGAGATTGAAAGTGAAAGTTTTGAATGTTGAATGTAAACTTGGTAAGAGTTATAGTTTTAAGGAACTAATTGGTACATAGTGCGCGGGAAACAGTTTTTAATTATGATTGTAATGTTGAAAGTAAGGAAAGTCTGTCATTAGAAATCGTAAACATAAAAGAAATGGGAAGAAATATTGAAATAGCAAATAATGTTATACTTATGAGAGAATGTTTAAAGGTGTGATATTCATAAAGTATATACATAATACACTACACTGATACAATTTCAAACACTGACACTTATACACTTACTCGTTGGAAGTATTGAACACACTCACTCTATTCACTGCAGTCACCAGATCAATGTACACACACACACACACACACACACACACACACACACACACACACACACACACACACACACACACACACACACACACACACACACACACACACATTGGAAACAAATACAGCTACGAAATAGAAAAAATATATTAAAAAAACACACACATATACAGAAAGCTTCAAAGATTATGTAAAAAATGTTTGTTCCCCAGAATTTAAAATGTACAAAACACACTAAATATTTTAACATCAAATATAAATGAAAAAAATTAACATACATATTCAAAAAGAAGATAAAAGGGGAATATACAACAACTAAACAAAATAAGATCAAGAAAAAACAAAATATAGACAACTGAGAAAAAAGAAGTAGACATAA
>JAPQNM010000011.1:1532056-1537056 GCA_029783475.1 Metacarcinus magister | reverse complement strand
AATGAGGAGGAGAAGAGGAGGAGGAGGAGGAGGAGGAGGAGGAGGAGGAGGAAGATGGTTTGGACGTGGGAGGTAAAGGGAACGTTCTAAGTGGAGATGAAAGAAGGAGAACGAGAAGGTTACGTGAAGGTGAGGAAAAAGAGGAAGATGAAAGTGGTGAGGTTGGGTAAAAATGAAGGAGGAGGAAAGAAGATGAAAGGAGAAAAGGAGATACAAGAAAGGGGAGGAAAAGGAGAGAATGTGTGAGACAGGGAAAAGGATGGAGAGGGAAGGAAAATAGTGAAGGAGAGAAGAGAGCGAGATGGAGAGGAGAAATGAGGTGGAAAAATGGATATTAGGCCAATAGAGTGAGAGAGAGTGTGAGAGAGAGAGAGAGAGAGAGAGAGAGAGAGAGAGAGAGAGAGAGAGAGAGAGAGAGAGAGAGAGAGAGAGAGAGAGAGAGAGGAAAATGAAAAAATGGAAAATAGTATATAAGAAAGAAAGAAAAAATGTATATTGATGATGATGGTAATGATAAAATAAAAATAAGAGAGAGAAAGAGAGAGAAAAAGAGAGAGAGAGAGAGAGCCAGCTTTGACTCATTAGAACTCATTAGGATTCATTAGAAGGGACACACACACGTTAATGAGGCCAATTGAGGTGTTTTAATGAGGTGAGAGTAAACATTAAGAAGATTTACAAAGATTACTTCAGGGAAAGATAATTAAGTGTCTGGTGTTGTATTATAGTGTTATTTATGGATTTATTTGATTGTTTTTATTTTTATTTTTATTTATTTATTTATTTATTTATTTATTTATTTTTTTTTTCTTGCTATTTATTTTATTTTTTGTTTTTTATTTATTAGTTTGTTTGTTTTTCTTTCTATTGCAATCACTTCCTCTTTTATTTATTTATTTATTTTTATTTATTTATTTATTTTTTTCTACCAGCAATGTGGGTTTTGTTATTGTTATTATTATTATTGTTATTATTATTATTATTATTATTATTATTATTATTATTATTATTATTATTATTATTATTATTACTGTTATTGTTATTATTATTATTATTACTGTTATTATTATTGTTATTATTACTGTTTTGTACTTTTTTCAGTTCATGAGAAGATTAAATTCTCTCTCTCTCTCTCTCTCTCTCTCTCTCTCTCTCTCTCTCTCTCTCTCTCTCTCTCTCTCTCTCTCTCTCTCTCTCTCTCTCTCTCTCTCTCTCTCTCTCTCTCTCTCTCTCTCTCTCTCTCTCTCACACACACAAACACACGTAATGAGATTGATGAGGGGCGAGGAGGAGATATGAAGATGAGACAAAGAATGACAATTAAAGATGAAGAACAAAAAGTAAAAAAGAGATGATAAAGAAAGGAATCAGAAGAGAAAGGAAAGGAAAGGAAAAAAAAAATAAGTGAAATAATCTAACAGGAAGTCAATGAAAATAAATAATAATAATAATAATAATAATAATAATAATAATCGGATCAAATAAAATCATAATCATCTGAAAAAATATATAACAATCTGATTTATTTTTTTTTTTTGACATGAGGTGGAAAAAGATAATTAGTTTTAAATGAATTATAAAAAAGAACTGCTATAATTAATGTATATTTGATCCTATTCTGAGTCAACTTAATAATACTGAATCTAATAAGCTTACTAGAGCCAGCTAATAGTAGTTTATACATTCAATTAGAGAGAGAGAGAGAGAGAGAGAGAGAGAGAGAGAGAGAGAGAGAGAGAGAGAGAGAGAGAGAGAGAGAGAGAGAGAGAGAGATTATTTGGCATCTGAAAAAAAAACATTTGAAAGCCATGATGCAAAATAGTGAAGCTGTGTGTGTGTGTGTGTGTGTGTGTGTGTGTGTGTGTGTGTGTGTGTGTGTGTGTGTGTGTGTGTGTGTGTGTGTGTGTGTGTGCAGTGAGGCGAAACAGGTGATAAGGATGACAAACTGAAAGTGAGAGAGAGAGAGAGAGAGAGAGAGAGAGAGAGAGAGAGAGAGAGAGAGAGAGAGAGAGAGAGAGAGAGAGAGAGAGAGAGAGAGAGAGAGAGAGAGAGAGAGAGAGGTAACAAGTAGCAAAAACTATAATATCCTAGAAATAATAATAATAATAATAATAATAATAATACGAAACCAAGCCAAGATAAACAACACATAAACAAACTTACTACAAAACAAGTAAACAAACAAAATATCTAAAAGTAATACAAAAAAAAGTGCATACCAGAAACTCAAAAAAAAAAAAAAAATGATAAAAAAAACTACCAAAGGCTATAAAAAAAAAAAAAATACAGCATGAAAAACAGAAAAAAAAAAAATCAAATCAAAATCAAAAGCCGTGTTCTATAGAAGCTTTCAGCCATTCAAGAGCAAGAGCAAGAGAAATAAAATAAACCATAGAGGTGCAAATAGACATTACAGAAAATATATATAAAAAACGCCCTTTCTATGTGTATATGTGTGTGTGTGTGTGTGTGTGTGTGTGGGTGCGTGCGTGCGGGCGTGCGGGCGTGGGTGTATCAGGAGTGGATCCATAGCAACACAGGGGACACGTGGCTGTATTATTACATAGCATTATATTGTTTCCTGATTCCAATATACATCTTTTCTTATTGTCTTTCTTTTCTATCTTACTTTCTCTCTTTCTCTCTCTCTTTCTCTCTCTCTCTCGGATCTGCCAATTTCAGTGTTAGTAATTCCGTTTTTTTTGTATTTTTTATGAGAGAAAAAATAGCTGAGTAACTAACTGATTTTCATAATTTTGCGATATAATGATTCTGAATATATATGTTTTTCTCATTTTCATCGCGAGGAAAGTGTTCATTATTACTGTCATTATTATTTTTTTATTATTATTATCATTGCAGTTTCCTCTGTTAATTCATCCTTCAATTTATTTTTTCACTTTTTTTCTCTCAATTTTGTATATTACTCAGATTCACGATAAACTAACTTCGAATAATTAAAATTTCTCACCTCTTCACACCAATTGTTTCATCCAATACTAATAAACTTCCACAAAAGTATAAATTCACGTTACAATTCACACATTCCAATCGCTTTCATAGGAACCGAACCGAATCCAATCTTATATTAACACCAAATCCCTTTAGATAGAGTTTAAAGGCTTACCAATTCATCCTGGTTATCATCACTTCACATGACTCTTTATTTAGTCTTTTACCCCTTTTTGTGCCCCCTCCCCGCCCCCCCAAGTGTCCGGATCCACCCCTGAAGTATCGATCTTCACCTGTTTTTCCGGAACCGACCCTCCGTCACTGGTGGATTTCCGAACGCCTCAAGTGCCGAGGTTGAAGTGGATTGCACGCTGCGGAGACACACTGGGGACTTAGTTCTCCACACCTGCTCCTCCTACACACACCTGTCATCCCTACACACCTGTCATTTGGTCACTCATCAGCTAGTATGTTTGAATTAACGCATTGCACACCTGTATGTATCATTTGTTGTCTCTAATTAACGCCACACACCTGTTTACCTCCTTACACACCTGTCGTTTTGTTATCCACCTGCTTCTACACACCTGTTATGTTTTAATTAACGCATTGCACACCTGTATTCATCATGTGTTGTCTCTGATTAACCTGCCACACACCTGTCATCTCGTCTTTTCTTATTAACACACCTGGTTTTTTCCTTTATCTATAATTACCACGCTACACACCTGAAGTTAACATCATCACATCTAACCATCTCATTACACACCTGTTCTTCACATGTATCCCCTCATCACCTCTTATTGTCTTTCTAATAACAGATGTCTTTTTATCATTAAGCCATCACACCTGTTTATACACCTGTCATATAGTTACACGTGTATATATATTATCTCTTTATTACTCTGTCTCACTTCCACGTGTATCTATCTTTATAAATATCGCTACACTATATTATAATGTGTCTATCTATTATTACTATGTGTTCGTCGTCTCTCTGCATATATTAATTTCCCGCCAAATATTACAAGGATTCTGTCTGAGTGTGATTCAACGTCTTGTTTTCTTCCTAACCTTCCCTGACTCCTTTATTACTATCACACCTGGCTGGGCGACCTCCTGTTAATTAATACCTGTCTCCTGCCTTGAGTTATGCTTTGTTTTTCGTGTTGATATTGTTGTCTTTGTGTGTGTTTATTGTTTTGATTAACCTTTCTTCACACCTCTGTTTACTAGGTCAGTTTTTGTTTTGTTCTCTCGTTCTCTCTTTCTCTCTCTCTCTCTCTCTCTCTCTCTCTCTCTCTCTCTCTCTCTCTCTCTCTCTCTCTCTCTCTCTCTCTCTCTCTCTCTCTCTCTCTCTCTCTCTTTTCTTGTTATTTTTTTTTAATCTATACATAACATTCTCTCCTTCCACTAATGTGTTTGTTTGTTTCCCTTCCCTCGTGTGTGTTTGTTTGTTGTCGCTGTCTCTGTGTGTGTGTGTGTGTGTGTGTGTGGTGTGTGTGTTGTTGTTGTGTGTTGTGTGTGTTGTTTTGTGTGTGTGTTGTGTGTGTGTGTGTGTGTGTGGTTTTTATTTTTCTTCCTATTTTGTCTATTTTTCCTGCTTCTTCAGTTGGTTTCTTTTCCTGGTTTCATTTATTCTCTTCTATGTTATTTTGTTCTTCTTCTTTATCCTCCTCCTCCTCCTCCTCCTCCTCCTCCTCCTCCTCTTCCTCCTCTTCCTCACACCTGTTATCCTTTTTGTAATTACTTCCGGTTACACCTGTCTTTAATTACCTCCATCATTAAAACTTATCTCTTTATCATTATCCTTTTTATCCTCCCTCTCCTCCTCCTCCTCATCATCATCATCATCAACCTCCTCTTCCTACTCTTCCCCATTGTCCTCATCCACTTAATCCTCCTCCTCCTCTTCCTCCTCCTCCTCTTCCCCATCGTCCTCATCCACTTCCTCCTCCTCTTCCTCCTCTTCCCCTTTTCCTCATCGTCCTCATCTACTTACTTCTCCTCTTCCTCATCTACTTACTTCTCCTCTTCCTCCTCTTCCT
>JAPQNM010000011.1:1524556-1527056 GCA_029783475.1 Metacarcinus magister | reverse complement strand
GTTATTTTGTCAGGTAACATATTCGTACGAAGATATATATGTTATTATAGTGTGTGTGTGTGTGTGTGTGTGTGCGTGTGTGTGCGTGTGTGTATGTTTCTCTGTTATAAAAAGCCCATACAATTAATACATATGCATCTAAACGCACATACATACATACATAAATACATACATACATACAAATACATACATACAAATCGCCATGTTTTGTATTTAAGTTAGAGCATTTGCAAGATACTCATTCCAATTTCTGGGGATAAGTATAAATTTTACCCTATATAGGAATACTGGAATACTGGAATACTGGAATACTGGAATACTGGAATCAACTCTATATACAACTGTAACTACAATACAATTTCCTGAACCCATTATAACTTTAAAAGAGAAAATCCTACGTTAAAAAAAGCAATTAATGAACAGAAGGAGCAAAAAAAAAAAAAAAATTGATAAAAGGAAAAAAAAACGGAAAGTGAAAATATCTGAAAAAAAAAGTTCTACAGAAAGGAAAGAAAAAAAATTGAAAAAGTTGCCAGATTCCACTGTACTTTTATATTCCCATTTACTTACGTTCGCCAGACTCTCTTAGTGAAGAAGGCTTTCGCTGCCATGTTTGTTGCTGAAGAAGGAAGGGGAAGGAAGGATGGGAAGTGAAAATTAAAGAAACACGAACGAAACATAAATAAATAATAACATAAAGAAAAAGAACTTAACCTGTATCTTAAGAATAGAAACGAATGAAAAGGTTGAGTGAAAAGGTAAAGAAAAAACATGATGTACAAAGTTAAATGCAATTATGTTAATGAAGCAATTATTTCCAGTGTGTAAGGCAAGGCAAGGCAAGGCAAGGCAAGGCAAGGCAAGGCGCAAGGCAAGGCAAGGCAAGGCAAGGCAAGGCAAGTTAAGGATGAGGCAAGGCAAGGTAAGGTTAAGTAAGGTAAGGTAAGGTACAGCAAGGATGAGGTAAGGTAAGGCTAGGTAAGGTAAGGCAAGGCAAGGCAAGGCAAGGATGAGGTAAGGTAAGGTAAGGCAAGATAAGGATAAGGATAGGCAAGTAAAGGCAAGGCAAGGTAAAATAAGGCAATATAAAATAAGGTAAGGATGAGGCAAGGCAAGGCAAGGCAAGGCAAGGCAAGGCAAGGCAAGGCAAGGCAAGGCAAGGCAAGGCAAGGCAAGGCAAGGCAAGGCAAGGCAAGGCAAGGCAAGGCAGGAGGCAAGGCAAGGTAAGGTTAGGTAAGGTAAGGTAAGGTTAGGTAAGGCAAGGTTAGGTAAGGTAGGTAGGTAAAGATGAGGCATGTTTTTGAGTGTATGTGGTAAGAGGTGGAAGAGTTGAGGTAAATTTAGTCTTTTGCTTAAGTCGAAATTATACTGCAAGTTTTAATTGAGTTTAGAGAAGTAAGTAGGTGTAAGTGAGGAAGGAAAGTGGGTCGTCTGTCTGCCTGTCTGCCTGCCTGTCTGTGTGTTTGTCTGATAGTCTGTGTATCTGTCTGTCTATCTTTCTCTCTCTCTCTCTCTTTCCCTCACAAAAAAAAAAGGTATTCGAGTCCTACATATAAATCAAAACAAATGAAATCATAACAAGTCGAGTAAAACAAATGAATGATGGAAGCGAAAGTGGAACAAACGGAAACTATTTGTGTGACGTAACTTTTGATTAATTAATGTATGTACGTGTGTGTGTGTGTGTGTCTCTGTGTGTGTGTGTGTGTGTTTCCAATCGTTGTTATCAGTTCCAAACACCAGATGTCCTCGTTTTCTCTCCTTCCCTCCCTCCTTCCCTCCTCCTCTCCCTTCCCTCCCTCCTCTCTCTCCCTCCCTCCCTTCCTCTCTCAACGCCAATTGCTCTCAGTCAACCAGAAATCTCCAATCTCTTCAACTGTATCCAATCTCCGCATTCCCTAATCCGTTTGCCTACCAATCAGCATTTCAGTAACCTGTTTGCAATCACTCTTTTTTACCCTCCCATGAGAGAGAGAGAGAGAGAGAGAGAGAGAGAGAGAGAGAGAGAGAGAGAGAGAGAGAGAGAGAGAGAGAGAGAGAGAGAGAGAGAGATAATAAGATGAGATAGAAAAGATGAGAAGACCGACGGTGACGTGTAAGAGGAGAATGAGTAGGAGTAAAATGAGACGAGGAGGAGGAGGAGGAGGAGGAGGGAGGAGGAGGAGGAGGAGGGAAAATGGTTAAGAAGAGCAGGAAATAAGGAATGTGGATGTGGTCTCGTTTCTCAGAAGGAAAGGAGAGCTACCAACAAGACGAACATTAAGGAGGAGAAGGAGAAGAAGAAAAAGGAAAAAAAGACGACTGGAGGAGGAGGAGGAGGAGGAGGAGGAGGAGGAGGAGGAGGAGGAGGAGGAGGAGGAAAATGAAAAAGAAAAAGTTGAAGGAAACAAGGAAGGAGTCGTATATTTTCTCTTAAATTGTGTGTGTGTGTGTGTGTGTGTGTGTGTGTGTGTGTGTGTGTGTGTGTGTGTGTGTGTGTGTGTGTGTGTGTGTGTGTGTG
>JAPQNM010000011.1:1504556-1517056 GCA_029783475.1 Metacarcinus magister | reverse complement strand
CACAACAAACACAAAAACACAAAAAACACAAAATCACAAACACAACACATACACAAATCAAAAAAACCAAACAACACAAACACAACACAATCAAACAACAAATCAAAATCACAAACAAAATACAAAAACACACAAAACACAACACACAAATACACTCACACAACCAACACACAAAAAACAAACAACACCACAACAACCAAACAAAATCACAAAACACACAACACATCACTACCAACACAAAACACACAAATTCAATCACATCATAAAAAACAACACAAATCAACACAAATCAAAAAACAACACAAAAAAAACAAAAATCCAACATCAACAAACCATCACAACACACAAAAAAACACACAACACACATCAAAATCAACACACAAACACAAATCACACCAACAAACACAACAAAATAACCCAAAAACACAACAAATCACAATAACACACAAAATCACACAAAATCAAACAATCAACAAATCAATCGACCCAAAAAAACACACACAACAAAAAAAACCATTACATAAACAACAAAATCCAAAAAACCTCACAACACAAAAAACAACACCCAACAACATCACAAAAAAACATAACACAAACAACAAACAACAACACAAAAGATACACACAACAATAATCACACAACATCAAAAACAACACATCACAAAACAAACACACACAACAACCCCACACACAAACAAACAACACCATCAACAAAATCAAACAACAACACCAAAAACAAATAACACACACACACACATCAACACAACACACAACCTCACACACAACACACACAAACCCACAAATCAAACACCAACAATCACAATCACACAAACACAAACGACACAACCACACACACAACAACACAACCCAAAACAAAACAAAATCAAACAACAAACAACACACCAACCAAATCACAACACACAACACAACAAACCACACAAATCAATCCACACAATCATCACACAACAACACAAACACACACACAACACAAAAATAACAACAACACAACACCATCACACACACAAAACACAACAAAAAAATCAAACACAAACAAAGCACAACTCAAAACAACACAACAACAAAATCAACAACACATAACACACACACAAATCAAAATACACACAAAAAACAAAATCACACACAACAAACAAACACATTCAACAAATCAACACAAAATCAACAATCATCAAACACAAAATCAATCAAATCACAACAACAACACAAACAACAATCACACAAACACAAATCAACCACAACCAAACAAAAAATCACCACAAACCAACAAAAAAAACACACACAAAACCACAAACACAAAAAACAACAAACACACACACACAACACACAATCAAATCACACACAATCACAAACAATCAAACAAACCACACCACACAACACAACAACACCAACAACAAACAAACCAAACCACAACACAACAATCACAAAAAACAACACACAACAAACAAAATCACACAACACAACAATCAAAAAAACAACAAAACCACATCCCACATAACACAAACCAAATCAACAAACACACACAACACACATCACACAACAACCAATCAAAAACATCACACACACAAATTCAACAACAAACAAAAAATCAACACACACACACACACAAAACAAAAATCCCATAAAATCACATCAAGACACACAACATCACAAAACAACAACACAAAATCAATCACAACCACAAAAAAACCATCCCAAAAATCACCACCACACAAACCCAAAACAAAATCAAAACACACACAACACCAACCAAAAAACATACAATCACCACAACACCACACAATCATCAAACACACAAAATCCATAAACAACAACAACAACAAAACAATCAATCCAACATCAAAACACAACAACAACACAACAAAAAATCACAAAAAAAAATCAAAACAACACAAAAACAAACACACACACAACAAAAATAATCAACAACCAAAACACAACAATCATCAATCACAACAACACAATCACAACACAATTCAAAACACACACACACACAACATAAACACCACACAAAACACAAAAAACACAAATCAAATACAACCAACCACAACAACAAACAAAAATCATCAACATCAAAAAAAACAAACACAACAACACCACACACAATACACAAAACACAAAACACCACCACCAAACACACAAATCACACAAAAACAACAATCAACAACACACATCAATCCAAATCAAACAACAACAACACCAACCACAACAAATCCACAACAACACACAAAATCACCCAAAACAAATAATCAATCAACACAATCATCAAACACAAAACAAATCACACCCAACAACACAGACAAACACACAACAAACAACCATCACAAAAACAAACACACACCACCATCAAATCCACAACAAACCACACAACTCCAAAAAACAACCACAAATCAACACACACAACACACCACAACAAACAACATCACAAATCAAAAAATCCACACCACAACAAAACACCAACACAAACAACCACAAAAATCACACACAACATAAATCAAGCAACATCACAACAACACAAAACAAACAAAACACAACCACACACACACCAAACAATCACACAAAATCAAAACACCCAAACACAACACAAAAACACACACAACACACACAAAACAAAAACACACAAACAAAAATCCAAACACAATCACAACACATCAAACCAAACACAGATAACAACCACACACAAACAACACACAAACACACACCAAAAACACTCAACAACACAAACAAATCAACAACACACAACAATCAACACAACAAACTCACACACACAACACCACAAACACAACACAACATCAATCACAACACACAACACAAACAAACAACACAACAAAAAAAACCACAAACACCACCCCACAATCCCAAAACAACAACACATCCAGAACACACAACCAACACACACAACAAACAACACACAACAACAACAAAACACAAAACCAACAAAACACCACAAAACAACAATCACACAACCAAACAAATCACAACAACAACACACATCAAAACAAACAAAAACACACACATCCAACACCAAACAACACCATCAACACAAACCACACACACATCAACAAACCATCAAAATACACAAACAACAATCACAAAAACAACACAAAACACTCAACACAACACATCACACAACACAACAACAATCAACCAAAATCAAACACAACAAAAAACAACACAAAACACACACACCACAACAAATCACACACAACACAACACACAACAACACAACACAGCACTCAAACAAAAACATCAACAACATCACACACACATCACAAACCAAAAAAAACACACAAATCAAACAAACATCAACCACAATACACACATCCACAAAACAACCAACACACAAACAACAAACTCACAACCATCACACAAACAACAAACACAACAAACACAACACACACATAACAACAACAAACACACAACACAACATCAATAACACAACACAAAACATCAACACACCACAAAATCACAAAAACAACACCAAAAACACAAAACAACACAACACACAACACAATCAACATCACCACATCAACACACGAAACACACACAACAACAAAAAACAACACACACAAAACACACAACAAACAAAATCAAACCAACACACACAACACACCAAATACAAGAAAACACCATCCAATCACCAAATCAACACACAAACAACACAATCAAAAACACCACCACATAACAACAACAACAACACAACAGCAACACAACACACACAATCACACACAAAGAAATCACAAAAAACACACCAAAAACAAAAACATCAAAACACCACACAATCAAAAAAACACCACATAACAACAACACACATACAATAACAAACACAACAAAAACACCACATCAATCAACAAAACAACAACAAAAACAACACAAACACACATCACCAAAATCACACACACACACCAACATCACATCAAAAAAACACACACCAACACAAAAATCAATCACCAACAACACAAAAACATCACCAACAACTAACACAACACAAAAACAAAACATTCACAACAACAAACACACAAAGCAAAAAAATCAACCAAACAATTAAACAACATCACAAAAAACACACAACAACACACATCACACAACAAATCAACACAAACAAAACACAACAATCCAAACAACAAACATCAAAAACAACAAACTCACAAACAACACACACACACACTAACACACACACAAAAACAAAGCATCAACATCAAACCACAATCAACGAACACATACACAACAACAACACAACAACAAACACCACAACATAAACAACACACACAACACACCAACACTCACAAACAATCAAACATCACAAAACACAACACAACAAAACCACATCAAAACAAAACACACAAAAACAACACAACAACAAAACAAAACAATCAAAAACACAAACCAACACAAACACACATCACAAACAACAAACACAACAAACACCACAATCTACACACACACAGACAAACACTCAAACAACAAAAAACACCAATCAAAACACAAACACACACAACACACACAAAACCACACACACACACAACACAAAATCAACATAACACAACAATCACCCACAACACAAAAAAACAAACAATCACAACACATCCAACACAAACATCAAACGACACCACCAACACAACAACAACACAATTCAAATCAAACAAAATCACCCAAAACAATCACACCAACAATCCAACAAAAAAACAAAACACATCAAATCAACCTCACACATACAACAAACAGACACACACACACCAACCACAAAAATCAACCACACACACACAAACACACAATCATCACAACAAACAAACAACACACAAACACAACAAATAACATCAAAAAAATCAATCCACAAAAACACAACAAATCACATAACACACAAAAACAACACACAACACAACAAAATCAACAACAACACCACCAAAAACTCACACAAACAAACACACTCAAATCAAACCACAAACAAAAAACACACCAAACACAAACATCAACAACACACATACAACAAACAAACACACCACACATCAAAACCAACACAACAAACACAAAAAAAAAAACACGAATCAACACACATCAAACATAACAACGAAAACAACACAATCAAACCACAACAAAATCACACACAATCATCACCAACACAAAAATCAAAACAATCAAATAAAAAAACACACATCCCAGACAACAACATAACACACACACACATCCCAAAAATCAACACAAAACACACAATCAAACACACCACACACAACCACATCAAACTCAAGCAACACACAATAAACACAAACAAATCACACATCAACACAAACAACACAAACAAAATCAAATCAACAACAAACACAACAAAAAAAACACAGACAACACATCACAACAATCACAACACATAAAAAAAATCACACAAACATACACCACAACAATCAAACACAAATCACACACAAACATCAACCGCACAACACCAAAACACAAACATCAATCAACACACATCAAAACAACAACACCACAACACAAATTCAAAAACACACCACAACACACACAATCAAACACACACACACAAACATCAACAACACACAACAAAAACAAGAACAACACAAACAAACAACAATCACATACACACAAACAATCAAATCAACATACACCACATTCACCACACAACACACACACATCAACAAACAACAACACAATCAAAAAAAAAACACAACAACACACAAACACAAACAACATCAACACCTCAAAACAACAACACACAATCCACAACACAAATCAATAAACAAACACATCATCAAAAACAAACAACAACACAACACACAAAACAAAATCAACAAAAAACCCAACATCACAATCACAAAAAACAAAAACACAACCAACAACACAAAACAAACACCACACAAAACAACACACAACAAACAACAAAACACAACCTCACACACACAAAATCACAAACAAAACAACAACACAATCACACAACAAACTCACACCAAAAACACAACACACAACAAACACACATAACACCACAAACAAACAAAACACACCAATCACAACACAATCACACAAAACACATATCACACACATCAACACACACATCACAAAACCCACACAACATCAATCAACAACAAACAATCAGCAACACAAAAATCATCAAACAAAACAAAAAAAAACAAACACAACACCACACACCACACAAACACAAATCACACACATCAAACACACACAAAACCACACAATACACAAAATACAAAACACACACCACAAAACACACACACAAATACAACACAACAATAACACAACACACAAAAACAACACCACACACCCAATAACATCAAACACACAAACAAACCACAACACAAATCAACACAAAATCAACAACACACCACAAACAAACAATCAAAACACACAACATACAACAAAAACATCAAATCAACAAACACACAAACACAAACACAACATCAAACAACACACACACACACACACACAACACACACAACACACAAACAACACCATCACATCACAAACACAACAAAACACAAATCAAAACACACACACAAACAACACAACACAAAACACCCACCGACAATCACAACACATACACAACACACATCAACACAATCACACAAACACAACAACACATACACAATCACCACAACCAAAACACAACCAAACCATCACACAATCACAAACAAAATCAAACACAATCCACACAAACACATCACACACAACACAACAAAACATCACACATCACAACATCACCCCCCCACCAACAACAACAACAAATCACAATCACAAAAACAACACACACACATCACAACAACACCCAAAATCACAAAACCACAAATCACACAACAATAAAATACAATCAAAAACACAACAAACACAGCACAAACAAATCACACAAACATCAAACCAAACACAAACATCACAAAACAACAAATCAAACAATACACACACACAAACCACAAAAACACAAATCACAAACAAACAAAATCAACATCAAACAAAACAAACACAACAACCAAATCAGCACACACAATCACCAATCACAACACCAATCACACAAATCAACCACACACAACACACACCACAAAACACACACACACATCACAGAATATCACACACAACAAAACAACAAACACAACACACAACACACACACAAAACGCACATCAAATCAACACCAACAATCACACACACACACACAAATCACCACCACACAACACAACACACAACAACACACAACAATCACACAACACACATCACACACACAACACAACATCCACAACAACACAACATCAATCACACAAAGAAATCAACACAAAGACAATCACACAAAATCACCAAAATCAGGACCACAAATCAACAACACCACAAATCAAACAACAAACCACACAAAACACACCAATCAACACAATCACACAAACAATCAATCACAAAGACATCAAAACACACACACAAAATCAAACACACAATCAACATCAACATACACAACACCAACACACACCACAAAAACATATCACATCACACAATCTACAACAACACCCAATCAATCAAAATCAAATCACAACAACAACACAAATTCAATCACAAACCAAGGCACACAAACTCCACAAAAACACACACAATCAACACACAACAATACCAACAACAACAAAACAACACACCACCCAAACACACAAAATCCACAAAGATCACACAACCCACAACAGCACAACAACAAAAACAACAATCATCAACAAAACAACCAACAAAACAACACACACAAATCAATCAAAACACAATACAAAACAAAAACACCAATCACAAAATCACACACAATCAACCACATCACTCAAATCAACATCAAAACAACACACACATCAATCAAACATCAAACAACATCACACAAAAACACAACACATCACACACAACAAAACAAACAAACAAAATCACACAAACAACCAACACAAACAATCAACACCAACAAACAACCCCCAACACAAACATCACCACACACATCACAATCATCAACACAACACACATCACAAATCACACAAACATCAAACAACCAACACAAAACCACACAGCACAAACATACAACCACAATACACAACAACAAACAAAATCAAACAGAAACACACACAACAACAAACACACAAAAAATCAAAACACACACAACAAATCATCACACAAAAAAAACAACTACACACAAACAAACACAACTCAACAACAAAACATCACAACAACCAACACAAAACTCACAAACAAAACACACACACACAATCAAAAATCAATCACACAAATACTCACAACAAATCAAACACAAACACACACAAACAAACATCACAAACAATCAAACATCAAACAAACATTCAAACCACACAAACAACACAAACAACAAACATACAACAATCAAAACAAATCACAAACAACAATCAAACCAAAACCAATAAACATCAACACACACAAACAAAACACAACACACACAAAAATCATCACAATCCACACCAACAACAACAACAAAAACCAAAATCACCACAACAACACACCACACCACAAACATCAACATCAACACAACAATCACACACAAACCACACACACCAAAACACACAAATCACAACCCATCAACACAACAAACAAAACATAAAAACACAACAAACACCAACACCACAAAAACACAAAATCAACACAAACAACAATATCAAAAAAAAAACAACAACACCTCAATACACAAATCAATCAACAAAAATCAACCTCACAATCCACAACAAATAAACACACCAACACACACAACACCAATCAAACACATCAAAATCACAACACACAAACAAAATCAACAACACACACAAACAAACACAAACAACAACAAACACAACAACCCACACAAATCACACAAAACCAAACACACAAAAAAGACACAATCACAACACACAAAACCAACACACATATACAAACAAAAACAAAACAAATCACCCACAGACACAAAAACCACAACACAAACACACAATTCACACACAACAAAACACCAACAAACACAAAAACATTAAACAAACAACACAACACCACACACAACAAACCAGACACACACAAATCACTCATTCACACATCACAACACAATCACATTCAAAACAAACAATCACACACAAAACAACACAACACAATCACAACACAATACAAAACAAACACAACAAACACCAACACAACACAAATAACACATTCACAATTCAACATATAAAATCAAACAACAAACAAAACACTCACAACACACATTCACACAAACCAAAGTCAAAAAATCACAACAACAAAATCACAAAACAAAGGGTGCGTGAGCAATCAATCAACGGGAGGGGGCTGGACGAACATGGACACTATCAACACAAAACAAAAACAATCACAACAGAGAGTGGGAATAAGGAGAGGAGGGGTGCAAGGGGGCCAAAAGTGCAAAGGTCACAAGAGTCAGCACAATCGGACCACAAAAAATGGGGGGGACAAGTCAAAAGAATCATCACGGTGAGACAAACACAGGGGTGGGGTGGGGCAGATCAAAACAAGGCAAGCGAGACAGGTGGGCAACACAAACAAAAAAATAGCTAACCACTCACAAACACAGGTAATCAGGTGCAAACATCGCTTTAAATATCCTTTCCCTTTGTCTCCTCATCTCTCTGTGGCCTCTTTCCATTACCTTACTTTTATAATGTCTTTTTTTTATTTTTTTTTTTTCTTTATTTTCTTTGTTCTTTTCCTTATTTCTTCAATTCGTTCCTCCCTTTTGTATCACTTTCCATGATGCCTCTAATATAATGCCGTCTCGAACAGCAAATCTCACACTGGTCTTTATCTTTTTTGTTTTTTTTTTTACTCTCCATCTCCTCCTCTCTCTCTTCTCTCCTCCTCATCTCCTCTCTCTCTCGTCTACCATTCCTCTTCTCTTCCCAGCATCTCCTCTCTCTCTCTCTCTCGGTCTCTCTCTTCTCTCTCTCTCTCCCTCAACCTCTCCCCCTCCTCTCTCTCCTCTCTCTCTCTCTCTCTCGTCTCTCGTCGGTTTGAGTGATTGTTTCTTTCTGGTTTTCTCTCTTTTTGTTCAAGTGTTTTCCTTCTGGATGAGGGGAGAGAGGGAAGAGCTTCGAGGAGAGACGCGGAGAGAGAGAGAAGAGAGAGAAAGGAGAGAGAGATGATAGGGAAGAGAGGGGGAGATGGGGTTTGGGGGGTTATAGAAAGAAGCAAGCCAGATAGAACCGAAACCTCGTCTCCCCTCTCCTCTCGCGGGGGGGGGGTCCCTCTCTCTCTCGCGTGGGGGGGGGGGGGGGGTCTGCCTGGTCGGGGTCATCCGGCGGGGTCTGGCGGGGTCGCGTGGGGCACCGCATCTCCCACTCTCCACTCATCTTCTTCTCTCTTCTCATCTCTCCTCAGTCTCTCCCTCTCGTCGCCCTCCTCTCGTCATCCTCCTACTCTCTGCTCCTCTCTGCACTCCGCACTCCCTCCTCACTCTCGCTCCCCTCCCACCCCTGCCTTTTCTCCTCTCTCCTCGCCTTCCTCTCATTTCCCAAATCCTCCACACCTACTCTCTCTCTCTCCCCGATCCTCATATTTCAAGTCTTCTATTAACCATGCTACGGACAACCTTCTATTTCACACCCTCATTAATTTAGGCCTAAAATTTCCTTTTCTTGCACTATATCAACTACTAAATTATTATAGACTTTGCGCATCATACTCAAGAGACTTTTAACAATACAATTCGCCTAAAACATGTATTTAATTTTTCAGTTTGACATTATGGTATTATCATCACAAATGTTTCAGACTTCAATATTAGTTACTCTTATGTGGATTCTTGTAATTTTGGGATAAATTACGGCACCCGTATAGGTATTTTATTTTTTTATTATTAATGTATTTTACATGAAGGGCTAAGGGACTGTCATATAAAAAAAATAAATAATAAGTAACTACATACATAGAAGAATAATAATAATGAATAATAAATAATATAAAATTAAATATAATAAGCACCCCTGTATTTTCTCATCTACTTGGTTGTAATTGATTTGGTTACGTATTATAGCGTCAGTAAAAAACGTCTTCAGCCACAGCGCAGCACAACCCTGTTAATGTTGAAAAACTAACAAGAAAACTAAAAAACGTTGGTCTGAGGTGGGGGTCACAGGTAAGAGGTAAACTACTTTGTTTCAATCAAAAATATAATCTTTTCCACATCTTAGTAACAAGGGTGGTAACGTAGGCCAGGTAAAAGAGAAAGAGTTTGGGTTCAATTAATCTCATCTTTTTTCCCCTTGTTTAAAAAAAAACTGTGTTCTTCCTCCCCCGTCTTTTTTTTGTCTGTACTTGTTTTATTTTATTTGTGTTTAAAACTTCTTCTTATCAATTTTTTCCTGTTTTTTTCTTTTTTCTTATGTTTAATCTTTTTTTTTATTTGTTATATTAAACTTCTAATCAATTTTGTTTCTCTTGTTTTTTTTTTTAAAAAAATTTTTTATTTATTGTTAAAACAAAAGTTTTCCCCTTAACGGGGGGGGTGGGACTTTAAAAGGAAATACAGGATTATCTATTTATTATTTCTTAAATCGGCAAGTTGGTTGGTGTGATTTAGTGAACGTCTAGAGAGGAACTGTCGGTGGTCGTACAAGGGAGGGCGAGGGGGGGGGGGGGGATGCGAGTGTACGGGCGAGTGTAATAACAAAAATAACTTAGTGTTTGTGGTTAATCTTTTGAAATCCAACCATAAAAACTATTTTATATGTTCCCAGGTCTAGGGAGTTCTCATATTTATTCAGTAGTGCGGTGGTTATAGATATAACCGTGTAATTTTTTTTTTTTTTCTCTGTTTTTTAAACTTAACCATCAAATCGTGCGCGTAGTTAAGCTATCATTTAATTATCGAAACTTTTAATAAATTAGCTTCAATTTATTTCCTGAAACAAAATAGTTAATAATCGTCTCATTTAAAACCGACCTTCATTTTTAATTTCAGTCTAAGGGGGGGGGGAGGGGGGTGGGGGGGATTTTAAATTCAAGTTAAATTAACATTATTCATAGCGCATAAAATTTATAATTTTTCCCGTGCCCGTTAATGCCCATCGCATATGGGGGCATTATCCCGTTTGCCTCGTTTTCCTACATTCCTAGAAAATGGGAGATGGCGAGAACGAGGAAGGGAACGGAATGTCCTTGTAATGAGAAACACAAGAAGGGCCTGAACGAGGGGAAGAGGAGGGAGGGATAGGAATTGTAATTTGAGTAAGGAAGGGTAAATTATGGAATGAACTGTATAATTTAATTGAGAGATCTTTGAAAAAAAGGGGGATATACAATAATTAAACAGGGAAGGGATAGTGTTGTAGTTAATTAGAAATATTACAGGAGATCAAAGAGAAGAACGATATAGAGCGAGAAGAGACAGTAGAATTATAGAGAGATATAGAGAATGGAGAGATATTAGGAGATAATCCATCTCATGTGCAGACACGTTTTTCATAATAAAAAAATTTAACCAAATTACTGTATGGGAACTTACT
>JAPQNM010000011.1:1487307-1504456 GCA_029783475.1 Metacarcinus magister | reverse complement strand
GTCCACGCTCCCTCTCTCCTCTCTCTTCTCTTCATCTCTCTCTCTCTCTCCTCTGCCAGCAATGCCCATTAAAGAAGTACATCAGCAAGTGAGGAAAAGAAGAGGAGAGAGAGAGAGAGAGAGAGAGGAGAGAGCGAGAGAGAGAGAGAGAGAGAATATGATGGATTTTATATAGATTATTTCTTCCTGGAATTTTCAGGCATAATCGCTTCCGTATTTTCATATTATAATTATTTAATGTGTTTTAATTCTTTCCTTTATTATCACCTTCCTGCCTCATTTACTGCCTCTTTATTACATCTCTATGATCCCTTATCTCATCGTCTCTCTCTCCTCTCTCATCCTCTCTCATCTCTCCTCTCCTCTCCATCCTCTCTCTTCATCGTCTCTCTCTCTCTCTCTCCTCTCTCCTCCTCTCTCTCTCTCGTCTCTCTCCTCGTCTCTCTCTCTCTCTCCTCTCTCTCTCATCTCCTCTTTAAAGTTTTCCTTGACTTCTTTCTTGTGTATAAGTAGATGCTAGACTGACCTGATACCACACACAACACGACACACACACAATCACGCACACACCCACACAAACAACCCAACACACACACACACACACCACACACACACACACACACCCCTTTTTATCACTTTTTTTTCTTTTCATCTCCTGTTTTTCTTCTTTCTAAAAATTTATTCTTAATTTTCATGTTGTCTTTTACATCATATATTTTTTCTTTCTTTTTTCTCACTCTCATCTCTCTCTCTCTCTCTCCTCTCTCTCCTCTCTCTCTTCCTCGTCCTTCTTCTCTCTCTCTCTCTCTCTCTCTGATTCCTCTTCTTTCCTTCACTCAGTCATTCCTTTCGACTTTTATTATTACTAAAAAAAATAAAAGAAGAAACACTTATTAAAAAAAAATGTATTACATTTTGTATTATTAAATAAAAAAAAAAAAATATTAAATAGTATTTAATAAAATAAAGGTTATATTAAAAATTTAAAATTTTAAGGTACGCGGTTAAATTAATTTAATAGATTAAATTTATTAAAATTATGAATTAAAACATTAAAATTAAAATAAAATAAATTAAAAAAAAAGCTTAAAAAAAAAAAAATTTATTAAATAGAAGTAGTAAAAAATTAAATTATAAATCAGAAAAAAAAAGGAATTATAGGTTCATAAATATAATATAATTAAAATAAAAATTAAATTAAGATTAATGTATTAAAAAAAAAAAAATTATATTTTAACACTTACACAAAATAGAAATAAAAAATTAAAATTAAAAACAAAATAAAAATTTAAATTAAAATTAAAGCTTTATATAATTAAAATTACTTTAAAATTTATAAAAGTAAATAGAGACAGAAACAAAAAATTAATTAATTAATTAATAATCTTATAAAAAGGAGATTAAATATAAAGCTTAAAATTAAAAATTAAAAATAATTAATAAATAAGTTAAAAAAAGATTTTTTAATTATTAAGAGTTATAAATAAAAACAAATATAACCTTAAAAATTTCATAAAATTAAAAATTACATTAAAAAATTAGAAAAAAAAAAAAAAACAAATAAAATAAATAAGCTTTATTAAGGAAGTTATAAAAATAAATTCATAACATAATTATATTAAAATAATAAAGATTAAATTAAATTAAATTAAAAAGAAATAAAATTTATTTAAGTAAAAAAACCCAGATAATATAAAAATTAAAATAAATAACAAAATTATAATTAAATAAAAAAACATACTGTTTTCCTTCTCTCCCATTTCTGAATTCTGCTCCTTCCGCTTCTGACCTTTTCCTGTTTCAATCTCCTTGTGTCACTCAAACTAGACCTCTCTCTCTCTCTCTCTCTCTGCACGCTCTCCTACTCTCATCGGTCTGCGCGATCGATCGCCTCGTCTCTCATCGTCCTCTACCTCATCCGTCTCCTTCTCATCTCTCTCTCCAAAGTCGCTCTCTCGTCGTCCCTCTATCTCGTCTCGTCTCGTCTCGTCTCTCATCGTCTCTCTCGTCTCTCTCGTCTAATCGCTCGCTCTATCTCGTCACCGCTCGCTCTCTCCGGTCTCATCTGCTCATCTCTCTCTCTCTCTCTTTCTTTCTTTCCCTTAACTTGTCATTGCTCTTCCTCTACTCCCCTTTTTTTGTCTATCCCTTTTTCCTTCCTTTCTTCCCTTCTCCCCTTTCCTTCCCTTTATTCAATCATCCTTTATATCCTTTCCTTTGTCTCCTCTTCCATTACTTATCCATCTTTTTCTTCAATTCTCCCTCTTTGTATCACTTTCCATGCCTCTCACTCTCTCTCTCTCTCTCTCTCTCTCTCTCTCTCTCTCTCCTCTCTCTCTCTCTCTCTCTCTCTCTCTCTCTCTCTCTCTCTCTCTCTCTCTCTCTCTCTCTCTCTCTCTCTCGAGTTGAAGTGATGTGTTTTCTCTCTTTTTGTTCAATTGTTTTCCTTCTGGATGAGGGGAGAGAGGGAAGAGGCTTAGAGAGAGAGAGAGAGAGAGAGAGAGAGAGAGAGAGAGAGAGAGAGAGGGAGAGAGGGAGAGGGGTTGGGGGTTATAGAAGTAAAGCAACAGATAGACAAACTCTCTCTCTCTCTCTCTCTCTCTCTCTCTCTCTCTCTCTCTCTCTCTCTCTCTCTCTCTCTCTCTCTCTCTCTCTCTCCGCCTCATATTTCAAGTCTTCCTAATTAACCAATGCTAACACACTTCTATTATCACACCCTCATTAATTAGGCCGAAAATTTCCTTCTTGCACTATTAATCAAACTAAATTATTATAGACTTTGCATCATAAATCAAGATACTTTTAATACATCACCTAAAACATGTATTGAATTTTCAGTTTGACATTAGTGTATTATCATAAAATTTTTCAGCTTCAATATATTACTCTCTATGTGTTGTAAATTTTGGAGTAAATTACGTCAACAAGTATAGGTATTTTTTTTTTACATGAAGGGCTAAGGGACTAAAAAATAAATAAATAATAATAATAATAATAATAATAATAATAATAATAATAATAATCACCTGTATTTTCTCATCTACTTGTAATGGATTTGTATTATACGTCATTAAACTTCTCAGCCAGCACACCTGTTAATTGAAACTTTGTAGTGAAGGTGGGCACAGGTAAGAGATACTACTTTGTTTCATTAGTACAGGTGTTAACGAGGCAGGTAAAGAGGAAGAGTTCAATTAATCTCTCTTTTTCCTGTTTTCTTTTTTTTCTTACTTTTTATTTTATTTGTGATTTAAACTTCTTCTTAATCAATTTTTTCTGTTTTTCTTTTTATTCTTATTTTATCTTTTTTTTTATTTGTGATTTAAACTTCTAAATCAATTTTGTTCTGCTTTTTAAAAAAATTTTCTTACTTTATCTTTTATTTATTTTGTGATTTAAACTTCTTCTAAATGGAGGCAAGTCAGGTAATGTCATAAAAAATAACTTAGTTGTTTATATCTTTTGAAATCACCATAAACTATTCCATAAGTCTCATATTCAACAATTTATAGATACCATATTTTTTCTGTTTTAAAATTACCATCAATCGTCTATTAAGCTTCATTTATCGAACTTTTAATAAATACCTTCAATTTATGTCTTACAATAGTGATAAATCGTCTATTAAACCTCATTTATTTCACATTTTATCAATTATTATTCATCGCATATCCCTTGCCTCGTTTTCTTACATGCATAGAAAATGGGAGATGGCGAGACGGAGGAAGGGAAAGGAATGTCTTGTAATGAAACACAGGAAGGGACTGGGCGAGGGGAAGAGGAAGGGAAGAGGAAGGGGAAGAGGAAGGAAGGGGAAAAGGATGGAATGAACTTTATATTGAGGAAGGGAAAGGGGAAGAATATTGAAGGGGAAGGGAAGGGTTTAGTAATGAGAGAGAGAGAGAGAGAGAGAGAGAGAGAGAGAGAGAGAGAGAGAGAGAGAGAGAGAGAGAGAGAGAGAGAGAGAGAGAGAGAGAGAGAGAGAGAGAGAGATCGCATGTGCAGACTTCATTACTACCCTGTTTCAGCCACTATATCCTGCTTCCATTACTCTCCTTCCCCCTTCCCCCCTTCCCCTTCCCCCTTCCCCCTTCCCCCTTCCCCCTTGAAATAAAAAGGATATATGTCAAGCCCAACCATTAATTCCAGTAGTAGTAGCAGCAGCAGCAGCAGCAGTAGTAGTAGTAGTAGTAGTAGTAGCAATAGTAGTAGTATTAGATAAAGGGTTCAAATACCTTTCCTTAGCATTGAATTCCACGAGTGCCAGAGAGCCAATTGGAACAGTGCCAAGGGTAAGACATAAGGGAGGGAGGGTGCCAACTGCAGATCCAGAGACGTGAAGAGTGTAGGTTATGGGCGGTGAGTGGGTTGCCAAGTAGTGCCAGATAGGGTGTGAGAGGTAGGATATTGGAGCAGATCTAGAACAGTGGTATGGAAGAGGAAGATAAAGATGACGTGTGTGTGTGTATGAGTGTGTGTGTGTGTGTGTGTGTAATAATCATAGTCCTCACATGCAACGTCTTATCTATATTATCTTTTCTCCTCTTCCTCTTCCTCCTCCTCCTCCTCCTCCTCCTCCTCCTCCTCTTCCTCCTCCTCCTCCGAAACATTCTCATCTTCTACAATATATTCGTGACAGTAAAATCCTAACCTAACATATTACTTTAATCTCCTTTATCTTTCCTCCTATTTCCTCCCTCTCACCCCCTTTTCCCTCCATCACCCCCTTTTCTCTCCCTCACCCCTTCCCCCCTACCCTCCTTCAGGTAAGCAGGAAGCAGGTGAGGAGGGAAGATCGCATGTCACCTGAGCTTTGAGATGATGAAGATACACTAAACCTGGAAGCAGAGAGAGAGAGAGAGAGAGAGAGAGAGAGAGAGAGAGAGAGAGAGAGAGAGAGAGAGAGAGAGAGAGAGAGAGAGAGAGAGAGAGAGAGAGAGAGTTTTTCTTCGTTTGCTATCTTACTCACACCTCTTTCTCTCTCTCTCTCTCACTCTTCTCTCTTTCTCCTCCCCTTACACAACGTTATCAGTTTTCTTTCCCTTCCCCTCTTCCTCTTCTTCCCTCCTCCTCCTCCTCCTCTTCCCTCTACCTTCTCTTCCTCTCTCTCTATCTTCCTTTTCCTTTACCTACACTCCCCTTCCCTTCCTCTTCTTCTTCCCTTTTCCTCCTCTTCCCTCTTCCTTGACCTATACTCCTATTCCTTACCTCCTCTTCTTCCATTTTCCTCCTCCTCCTCCTCCTCCTCCTCCCTCTTCCTACCTCTTCTACAATTCTTCATATATGATTCAGAAGAAGAGATCCCAGAGGCTTTGTTGGAGAGACAATGGACGATGTTTCTCTCTCTCTTTCTCTTTCTTCCCTCTATTCCCTCCCTCTCTCTCTCTCTCTCTTTTTTTCTTTTCTTCCCTCTCTCTCTCTCTCTCTTTTTTCTTTTTCTTCCCTCCCTCTCTCTCTCATCCCTTTAGGTGTCTCAGAAGTGTTTGTATTTTTATGTGTGTGTATTAGAGAGAGAGAGAGAGAGAGAGAGAGAGAGAGAGAGAGAGAGAGAGAGAGAGGGAGAGAGGGAGAGAGAGAGCACGAGCACTTTAACTTATTTATGATTTACCTGCATGACGTCATTCTCTCTCTCTCTCTCTCTCTCTCTCTCTCTCTCTCTCTCTCTCTCTCTCTCTCTCTCTCTCTCTCTCTCTTGTTTGGAATTCTTATATCTTGTGGAATTTTTCTTTAGCAAAATTAGAATGAAATTGCTTCCTTATCTCACTCTAAAGGTTCCTACTTGCCTTCCTTCCTTCCTTTCCTTCCTTCCTTCCTTTCCTTCCTTCCTTCCTTCCTTCCTCCTTCCTTCCTTCCTTCCTTCCTTCCTTCCTTCCTTCCTTCTTTCCCTTCCTTCATCTCCTTCTTTAATTTCTTTCTGGGTTCCTATTTCCATTTTTTCCCCTCTATCTACTCAATTCCTTTTATTTCTTCAATTTATCCTGATACTCTGAACCTCCTCCTCCTCCTCCTCCTCCTCCTCCTCCTCCCCTCCTCCTCCTCGTCCTCCTCGTCCTCCTCCTCTTAGGCCTCTTCACAGTTCCTCTTCCCTCCCGTTGAGAGGAAAGACCCACTCTGCCTTCTGAATTGTCCTCACTGCTAACCCACATTAAAGAGAATGTTCCAAGGAGAGAGAGAGAGAGGGAGGGAGGAAGGGAAGGGAAAGAAGGGGAAGGAGGTAGGAAGGGAAGGGAGTGAAGGGAGGAAGGAGGGAGCGAGGAAAGGGAAGGGAGGAAGAGTTGGTAAGAGGTAATGGGATGAAGGAAGGGAAGGGAAGGGAGGGAAGTAAGGAAGGGAGGGAGGAAAGGGAAGGAAGGAAGGGAAGGGAAGGAAGGAAGGGAGGAAGGAAAGGTGGGAGGGAGGAAGAATGGGAAGGAAGGAGGGAAGGAAGGAAAGGAGGGAAAGGGTAATGGAGACGGAAGGTTGAGGGATTGGAGAGAAGGAAATGGGACGAGAGCACATAAAGAGAAATAAAGAGTAAGAAAGAAAGAAAGAAAGAAAGAAAATAAAGAAAGAAACAGAAAGAGAGCGACAGATGGGGGTATAAAGAAATATAAAATGCATGGAATAAAAGAGAAGGTAATGAAAGAAGGAAATAGGAGAAAGCAGAGAAAGAAAAAGAAGTAAAACATTCAGTACAAAGATTCAGAGAGAGAGAGAGAGAGAGAGAGAGAGAGAGAGAGAGAGAGAGAGAGAGAGAGAGAGAGAGAGAGAGAGAGAGAGAGAGAGAGAGAGAGAGAGAGAGAGAGAGACCTTCCTCACGCCTTAGGGAAAGAAAATCTGAGACAAGAACTTACTCTGACCCTTCTTACTTTTAAAAACGTGACCTTTTATAATTTCAATCTTACTTTTCCTCTTGACGCCATTTCCGGGGTGACCTTTTGTTGACCTCCCCTTCCTGAGTCACCTAACACCCTCTCCCCTTCACCCCTTCACCCCTTCACCCCTTCACCTCCCTTCACTTCCCTTCAACAGCACCTGGTTTTTATAGAGATTAAGTTACCTGTGATTAATTTACCTGTGTTCAACCTCTTGTTACCTGATCTGCCTTTTACCTGTTCCCTTCTATCTTTAATTGTCGTCACTTTGTTTTTTTTTTTTGTTGTAGTTTTATTTTATTTCTATTTATTTTTTGGTTTAATTTTAAACTTGTCTTTACATATAGTGGTTTTTCTTTAGTTTGTTTTTATGTTTTTCATTGTCTGTTTGTTGTTTATTTTTTCCCTTTTATGTTTTTTTTTCTTATAATACTTGGTTGTCATCTAGTGTATCTTTCTAATATATATAAATAAATATCAAGTGTTTCCTTAATCAGTCTATCATATTCAAATTTTGGAATCCGTATAATTTTTTTCCTCCCAGTGAGTTGGTTAAAGTTTTCTATTATTATTATTGTTTTTTTCTAATTCTTATTTTTATTCTTATTCTTTTCAAACCAATAAAACACTTCACAATGGTCTTTAATCAACTACTATATATATATTTTTTTGTGACACGAACTCATTCCATCAATACAATTCGTGGTATTGAATTACGTTATTTAGAATACATTATTTGTTTGATGATAAAATGAAATAAAAAGAATATTAATCAATTACCAACAAAACAAAGGTCGATAATGAACCCAAACCTAATGGAATGTGTTTGAAAAATGTTCGGAAACTCAATGTTGACAGGGAAATAAACGTCATTGTAGAGTGTTCATTAATAAAAATTGAATCTATAACACGTAATTGAGATAAAATGTTGTTATTTGTGTACGAATATATTATACTTCTTTGTTTTATTTGTATTGTTTTGTTTTTCATTGTTGTCTTTTTTTGATAGTATGTAAATGGTGTTCTGAATTTTGTTACAATGGTGGTTTTTGGCTTCAATAGAACGATGAAAGAGAGGCGATGCGTGAGGATACTGGTGTGTTTTGGTGCCACACTTTGGAACACGTGTACGAAATTATCAATAAATATAAAGTTTTTCTGCGTGTTCATCCTCAAAGATATACTGCATGTGAAAAAAAAAAATACTCAGAATCAAACTTTTTTCTTGTGTATACTTTGTAGATGTTATTAAGTTAAGTATGATTAGAAATGCACTTTACTTATTTATTTTCGAAGCTAAAACGTTACTTAAACATAAACAGTATAGACGATTTAGGTGAATTAGGAAACATTTGAATCTTTTTACGTATATCAACAAACACATTAATCTTATCACACTTTTAAATTTCCGGTCTTCACCCACACTGCTTCCTTCCTTCCTTCCTTTCTTCCTTCTTTCCTCTCTACCTTCACCTGTTCCTCTCTCCCCTCACGATACCTAAGCCTTCCCTTGCGTCCCTCCTGTCACTCATCACTCACTTCCCCTCACTTCCCCTCACTTCCCCTCACTTCCCCTCAGTCCTCTTCCCCCATGAATTGAACAACAAGTTTGAAAATGTTGTAGATTCAGCAAATATAGAAGAATGAAAAAAGGAAGGTGGAAGAGGGGAAGAGAAAGTGGAAGTTGACAAAGAGGGAAGATGTGGAAAGGGGGAGGAAAGGGATGGAGACTAGAAAGGAGAGATAAGGAGGGGAATATTGATTGTGTGTTTGGGGGGGGAGAGAGAGATTGGAAGGGGAAGTGGGAGGGGAGAGAAGGAGAGAGTGTTAGCGACACACACACACACACACACACACACACACACACACACACACACACACACCACACACACACACACCATCAATGATTTTCTCACTTGACCGGTACTCCACACAGATAGAGAGAGAGAGAGAGAGAGAGAGAGAGAGAGAGAGAGAGAGAGAGAGAGAGAGAGAGAGAGAGAGAGAGAGAGAGAGAGAGAGAGAGAAAAAAAAAAGAGAGAGAGAGAGATGTAAATATAAAGTTGGGGTATTACGTAGCTATGGTAACACTGCTATGGATAGTTTTGGTAACACTGCCTGGGTTTCTGGGCTCAAATTTCACTCCTGAAGCCTTGCAGGTCTGACAGTCAACCTTTAATAACATTATAGATACCAAGTTCAACAAAATTCTCTAAATTCATGTATCAATAATCTGAATTCATGTATAAATAATTAAAGTTCATGTATCAATAATCTGAATTCATGTATCTATATTCTAAATTCATGTATTAAAATTGTATCAATAGAACATCAATATATTTTGTATCTTCATTCAACCTTTCAATTCATACAGTAATACGATCCAAGTAATGTTCGTGTATTAACATTTTATCTTAACGGAGAATCATGTTATTTGTGTCCTCGTGTTGTGTTGGCAAAGTTGTTATTTTTGCATCATTGTGTAATTTTTGTCGGTGGTGAGTTTGTAATTGTGAAAGTTTAGATAAAAAAAAAAAAAAAGTATTATGAAATGACGTTTTGCATTGGTTTCATCATCTATTTTTCCAGGAAAGATACGAATTTTTTTTCGTTTTTGAGTTCCGAAGTTTGACGAACCGATTATGAAAGCTTTCCTGGAGTTTTGAAAGTGATTTGTGGAATTGAAACCGATTATCCGAGTATCAGACTAAGGTTCAGTCAGACAGGCGAGGGGTCGAAGCAGAATTCAACGCTTTATGTATTATTATTTTTAACCTGTCGCGAATTGAGATTATCTGTGAAACTAGAAATTCATCGAGTGATTCATTCAGTGCTTCAAAACATGCTTCACTCTTTCTCTAGGGATTCAGACTTCAATTAGTGGTTCAAGCAGTTTCATAGATTTCCCTGAAGTGGCTCATAAGAGTTCCACAGTTTCATATAAGTTTAAATTCCTTAAAAGCTTCCTGTACAGTTTAAACGGGATCAGATAGTGTTTCAGAGGCACCACGAGGGACTGAACGATCCTTTCAAGCCTCAATTGAGCTCAGAAATCCCCTATTTATCCGCCTTGAATAGGAAAGCCCGAGTGGGGGGGCGGGGGTTAATTTGGCAGGAAAGGAAAGGAAAGGAAAGGCAAGAAGGGAGGGAGAGAAGAGAAAAAGAAGGAGAGGTGAAAGGGGAAAGGTGGGAAGTCTATAACAATACTCAATTTAATTAGTTGATTCTCTCTCTCTCTCTCTCTCTCTCTCTCTCTCTCTCTCTCTCTCTCTCTCTCTCTCTCTCTCTCTCTCTCTCTCTCTCTCTCTCTCTCTCTCTCTCAGATATTTATTATGATGTTCAGTTATTCATTGAGTTTCTTTTTGCTATTAATATTTACTATCTTTCTCTTCTTGTTTTCATTCCACTTCAGTTTATTTCTATTGTCATTTGGGTTCAGTTCGTAGAGTCGTGCGTCAGTCAGGCAAAGCGTCATACGTCTGGCAGTGAATACGCCGCGCCCTTCCCCCGGCAACGTCCCTTCATCGCGGGAGTTGTCGTACGGCTTCATTCAGGTCACTCACTCACTCATTCATCCACCTCATTCACTTCATTCACACGATAAATGCACAATCATCCACTATTCTTAATGCTACACTGACTGAGAGAGGGGAGTGTGTGTGTGGGTGTGTGTGTGTGTGGGTGTTGGGGGAGAGGAGTGGGGGGCTAACGTGCTGTACAACGAATTATTTATATACCTTAACACGATGGTTGAGAATAGTTAATAGTAAGTGGAGTGTTAGAAACTATTCCTGTACTAAATAATTCACGTTTTTTATTTCCAGGTTAATTCTACTCCCTCGTGCTACTAGTTTGTTGGATGTTGGGTCTTGCTTGTTCATTCTGCCTTCGTTCCTCCGTGTGTGTTGCTGAAATGGGGTGAGTGTGTGTGTTTTTTTATATTTATTTTATAGTTTTTTTCTATATTGTAATAATTATCATGTGTTGCTGAGGTAAGGTGTATATTTTATTACTATTACTATGCACGTATTTTACATTTAGATTGCTGCGGTTTTTGTATGTGTATCAGTTGCATTGTTTCCCATTGTCCTATTTTTAGATAACCATTCTGGACGTACATACATCTTTTGCAATATCATAACTGGTCCACCACGAAATGCAAAGGTTTTACTGTGCATATATGAAACATTCTCACACTTTGATATTTCTCCACATAACTTGCTGGCATCCTTTCTTCTTTATTTTTATACTTTCAATATGTCTACATACACACATTGTGCTTTTTTTTTTATGGCTAACACCTTTTATAGATATTGCTCATCCATCATTCTGGAAAAAAAAAGAAAGTATTGGAGGATAGAACATACATCTATCTTGCAATATTTTTTCCCAATCCCATTTCAAAAAGTAATAAAAATGCATCGCTCACAAGGGTTCAGGAGGAGTATAGATGACGTGAAAACAAAGGGAATTAAAGGTTTATGTTGCCTTAATAGTGTTTAGTTGACGCAGCTAAACAATTAATCTGTTTTTCCTGTGTATTGTGAAATGAATTAGAATGACCCAATTGTGTGTACAGCTTATGTTTAGTGTGTGTGTGTGTGTGTGTGTGTGTGTGTGTGTGTGTGTGTGTGTGTGTGTGTGTGTGTGTGTGTGTGTGTGTGTGTGTGTGTGTGTCCCTTTACCGACATGTGGTGAAATAAAGAGAGAAGAGAGAGAGAGAGAGAGAAACTGCCGCAAAACTAAAAGAAAACCATAATTGGATTTTATTAAGACAAAAATAAATATTAAAATGCGAAAATCTGAAGTGAACACACAACGAAAAACCGAAAATACCTCAAAAAATATAATAAAATAATGAAACTCAAAACTCCCTTCCTATGAAAACATTGAACTAAAAAAACTCATTGAATTTGAAATGGAAAGAAAAAGGTGACTGACGGAAAGAATTCAAGGGAAAAAAATCATTAATGGTGAAAATATGTTTGGAAATGTTCTGCCTCGTTGATATATAAATAATTCACAGAGGTCAAAGGTTACGCTTGGCAGTACACCAGAGGTCAGGTTATGAAGGTCACACCCAAGGTCAAGTTTCAAGGTCACAGTGCCAGAGGTCAGTGTTTAGTTTAAGTTAGTGCCAGGCTTAGAGTTTCAAGGTCACAGTGTCAGAGTGAAGTTTATAAGCCGTATTATCAAGGTCAGTTTAGAGGTCATGTGGTAAAGGTCAGTGTGTCAAGGTCAAAGTTTCAAGATGAGAGTGCCAAGGTTGGGTTTTCAAGGTCGTGTCAAGGTGAGAAGGTCAGGGAGTGCCAAGGTCATTATGCTAAATTTATCGCTAAATAAACTAATATATTTCCTAGTTTACTTCTACTGTTTCCTTCATGTTTCCCTGAGTAAAGAAAAGACAAATATATTCCTTATCTAGGTTTTTTTTCTTTTTACTTTTTGTTTATCATGAAAATTAATAAAACAAAAGATGTATCTGCCTTTTGTTCTCAATATGTGTAAAAAAAAATACATAAGCCTTGTCTAGACTTTTTTATTACTTATGTTTATCACGTGAAAAAAAAAAAATTCCTAGGCTTGTTTTTTCACTATAAACTTAAAGAATTATAACAATCCTTCTGTAGGCTTATTTCCACTACTCATATATCTCAATAGGATTAAATAAAACAGTCTTTACTACCATCATTATTCCACAACTTTAACCAGGATAAAATAAAAAGAATTAGGCTTATTTCACTAGCTATATCCCGTAAAATTTAATCACTTAGACAAGAAAAAATATAAAACGTACATTAATTTCACCCTTAAAACCAATTTCCTTTTGTAATATAGCATCTTACTACACCTTTACTGAACATACATTATCCTTGCCTTTAATTTCAACCCAGTTCCCTTACCTTCCCTTCCCTCGTGCTCCCAAATTTCAAAGTCCAGTTAATGTCTTTAGAGCAACATTACATTGTCTCTTTGTTTACTCAGGGAAGGCCAGGTATGACTAAAGAATAAACAACTTACATTCACAATTTACTATCTTCATTACATACCTTCCACATTATCATTTTTTTAAAGAGGGAGTTTAAGGGAAGCGAGTTTATTAAAAGAGACGATGAGATTGGTTTTAACACTTAACACTAAACTATAATAGGAGGACGTTATCACTTCCACAATAACGTTATAATTATACGAAGGAAGGAAGGAAGGAAGGAAGGAAGGAAGGAAGGAAGGAAGGAAGGAGCAACAAGAAGACAAAGTGAGGTTATTCTTGTTATAGTTTATATACACGAGTTTGGATTAGAGAGAGTAAGAGAAAAACAGAAGAAATGAGAGAGAGAGAGAGAGAGAGAGAGAGAGAGAGAGAGAGAGAGAGAGAGAGAGAGAGAGAGAGAGAGAGAGAGAGAGAATGCAATACGTTATTTTAAGGTGAGTCTGAGTGACGCTGAGAGACAGGTGACCTCGACTAATGGGACACACACCTGAGCCCTTTGTTAGGAAAGGATACGTCTCTCTCTCTCTCTCTCTCTCTCTCTCTCTCTCTCTCTCTCTCTCTCTCTCTCTCTCTCTCTCTCTCCTCTCTCTCTCTCTCTCTCCTCTGCTCTTCCGTCACCAAATACAATACTTTTTTTTATCCTCCTCCTCCTCCTCCTCCTCCTCCTCCTCCCCTCCTCCTCCTCCTCCTCCTCCTCCTCCTCCTCCTCCTCCTCCTCCCTCCGCCCCTATTGACATTCTGCTAAAAATGTTTAACGAAGCGATGCAAAACACCTGCTGGTTAACGTGAAGTGTGCAAGCGTGTCTAAAACTGGTATTGGGGAGAGAGAGAGAGAGAGAGAGAGAGAGAGAGAGAGAGAGAGAGAGAGAGAGAGAGAGAGAGAGAGAGAGAGAGAGAGAGAGAGATACAGAGAGATACAGATACACAAGGGAAATCTATTTGTCGACATCAGTATACAAACACACACACACACACACACACACACACACACACACACACACACACACACACACACACACATACATACAGGCATACGTACATACATTATTGTGTGGATTTACATCTTTTCTAATACATTATTCATCCAATATGTCTCCTGCACCCGACGTCAATGCTCTCTCTCTCTCTCTCCCTCTCTCTCTCTCTCTCTCTCTCTCTCTCTCTCTCTCTCTCTCTCTCTCTCTCTCTCTCTCTCTCTCTCTCTCTCTCTCTCTCTCTCTCTCTCTCTCTCTCTCTCTCTCTCTCATTTGCATAGCTGTCAACCCGTCCTTTGTTTCTTTATTCATTTTATTGTGTTTGTAGTTTAAGGGAAAAGAGGGAACAGCTGATGCAAAAAACGTGACATTCGACAAAAAACTGAAAAAAACGAAAATTTTGAAATATAAAGTTGAAAAATATAAGGAAAAAAACCAAAAATACGAACAAAAGATCAAAAAGAGAGGTAAAGAAAATTTTGGAAGCAGATGAATAGTTAGTTAAGGGAAAGAAAAGAGGAATGCAAAGGATAATTCGCAGTCAAAGAGGAAGGGAAGAGAAGGAAGAGTCATGCTCGTACACCAGCCAGCGAAGTGAAGTGACTCGTCCTACGCCTGGCAGCAACGTGGCACTTAGGCGAACAGAGTCAACACTTGCATTTTTGTGTCTTTTTTCACTCTTTTTATCACTTCTTTCGCGCTGGCTTTTGTTCTCTTGCTTTTCATTCGCTATTTCGACAAGGACTCACTCGGGTTACTAGGCAGCGTGTTAACTTTATTGCTAAGTTTGTTTTGTTTCATTAAGTGACGCTATACTTGGAAAACTATCGTACTGTTTAAGATACTTGTTTTATTTTGTTTTTTATTTATTTATTCATTTATAAGTTCTGTATATGTTTGGTCTTTTATTTATCGATGTGGTTTCTTTTTATTTTATTATTTTGTTTAATTTTCACGGAAGTATCGTCACATTTTATTACATTTTACTACATTTCATTTATTTATTTATTTTGTGTTATTGTCTTTGGTTTCGTGTGTGTTTTGTCTTTTACTCTAATTAGTGTTTTTGCATTAAGTTCCTATAGTTTAAACGAGTATATAATCACTTTTCACTACACCTAATAAAAAACATTAACTTCCCCAAAACCAAAAAAACGTGAGGAAGAAAAATGTTGTATTACGCATAAACTCACTTTGGCGAGAAGAGAAAATACAACGCAACTTTATCATACTTTACATAACTTCCTCCTTTTTATATCTATCAATCTTATCCATCATCATTTTCTGCATCGAGACTCCTTCCTTCCTTCCTTCCTTCCTTTCTTTCTTTGCAATCTTTTTGAGCCTCACTTCACCATTCTCTCCAGGTCTTCTAAGCTCATTGAGAGTACTCCTGTTGGTTGCCTTGCCTTACCCCACACTCCAATCAGTATAAGAGGTGCACTGCCTTCTTTTACTTATTTATTTAACGCAATGGAAGAACGTTAAGGCCGCCGTAAAAGAAATGGGAAAGAGAAAATGGTTCATATATTTTGCTCCATATAAAGAGAAATGTTTAGAAGAGTTGAAAGTATGTTTATAATATACGTATTTGTATACACGAGTAAGAGTTTTTATTATTTTTATAGTTTATGCTATTTATTTTTTTTTATGTAGCAAGGTTTGGTTTTCTTATAAATTGTCTTTCTTTTTTACTATCATATTGCATTACTTGTATATATTTTTCTTACAATGTTATTATGTTAGGTTAGGTTATGTAAGGTTAGGTTAGGTTAGGTTAGGTAAGGTAAGGTTAGGTTAGGTTAGGTTAGGTTAGGTTAGGTTAGGTTAGGTTAGGTTAGGTTAGGTTACGTTAGGTTACGTTACGTTACGTTACGTTAGGTTAGTGTTGTGTTGCAGGTGTTTGAGGATGACAGGTGATGTGTTTGCCTGTCCATTAATTAGCTCAGGTGTCATTATCAATCTCTCTCTCTCTCTCTCTCTCTCTCTCTCTCTCTCTCTCTCTCTCTCTCTCTCTCTCCTCTCTCTCTCTCTCTCTCTCTCTTGGAATGTTAAAACTGTTAATTCGTGTGCAAAGCTTCAAAGAGATGGAGATAAGCACGCACACACACACACACACACACACACACACACACACACACACACACACACACACACACACACACACACACACCCTGAAATACACTATATTCATCTAATTTACCCTTGCTAACACACTATCCCTTAATCCCCTTCCTTCATCATCCTATTATTCATTCATCTTATCATTCATTCACCTATTCCCTTCATTTCCCTTCACTTTCCCTTCATTTTCCCTTCATTTTCACCTTCATGTTCACCTTCCCTTCACTTTATACATTTTCTTCTTCACATATCATTTTCTTCTCCCCTCACCCCATCACACTGGTTCCCATCACATGTTCCCATCACCCTGCCCTTCACCCTGTCACACCCTCGTTCCAGTTACCCCCTTCACCTCCTTCCTCACTCTTGTTTCCATGTCACTGTGCCCCTTCCCCCTCCCCTCCCCTCCCTCCCCTTCCCCTTCCCATCCCTTCCCTTCCCTTCCCCACCCCATCCTCGCAAGACAATGATATCTCGATTTCATTTGCTTGTTCCGTGATGTTAAAGTGAGAGAAGAGGGGAGAGGATGGGGAGGGAAGGAGAGGGAGGGAAGGAGGAGAGAGGGGAGAGAAGGAGGGAGGAAAGTAAGAGCAGGAAACCAGGTGTGTTGATATGATTGCTTACTTAAAGGTGTGTGTGTGTGTGTGTGTGTGTGTGTGTGTGTGTGTGTGTGTGTGTGTGTGTGTGTGTGTGTGTGTGTGTGGAATTTTTTTTTTTATCAAAGCGAAATATATGAAACAAATAATAATATAAGACGAATGCGCAGCGCAGAATAATAATAATAATAAAAATTGTTCCTGGTACTCTATAAAGCGCAATGTTAATTTCGTTTTATGTGAATGTAGGAAGAGAGAAATGTTTGTAATAACACCTCCACTCCTCCTCTCTCCTCTCCTCTCTCCTCTCTCTCTCTGCTCGTCTCTCTCGCTCTCTCTCTGCTGTTGTTGTTGTTGTTGTTGTTGTTGTTGTTGTTGAGCTTTAAAACGACATTACAAACAGGATTAAAATTAACTTGTTTGTCTGGTGAGTTTAGTTGTTTGTGTACTGTTGGGTTGTTTGCTTGCCTGTTAGCTCAGTACTGTTTGTTTGTTTGTGTGTTTGTTTGTGTGTGTGTGTTTGTGTGTTTGTGTGTGTGTTTGTTTGTTGTTTGTGTACTTCGTTGGTGGGTTTTAATGTTTGTTTGTTTGGCAGTTTTGTTTGAAGTT
>JAPQNM010000011.1:1467307-1482307 GCA_029783475.1 Metacarcinus magister | reverse complement strand
GAAGAAAATAACTTAGAAAAATAATCACAAAAAGAAGAAGAAGAAATTATATGAAAGAAGTAAAAAGAAGGAAAGAAAAAAACAAAAGAAAACTTGAACATGAAGGAAAATGTGTCAATAATAATAATAATATAATAATAATAATAATAATAATAATAATAATAATAATAATAATAATAATAATAATAAAACACAAATAGCAAGGCAGAGGAAAGGAAAAGTATGTGAAGGAATTTCTAGTTTCCTTGTAGTCTTAATAGAAATCAATACAAGATTATTTCCCGATAGTGCTGACAATCTCTCTCTCTCTCTCTCTCTCTCTCTCTCTCTCTCTCTCTCTCTCTCTCTCTCTCTCTCTCTCTCTCTCTCTCTCTCATTACCCATCACATTAAGAGAGAGAGAGAGAGAGAGAGAGGAGAGAGAGAGAGAGAGAGATTAATTTCATATTGACATGCCCTTACAGTCTTAATTAAGAAAGTTGACAAGTGTTTTTTCCCTATTTTCCTCCTTTTTTAAGAGGGAAAGAATGGCTGACAAAACAAAAAGGAAAATTAAGAAGTAAATGTGATGAGTAAGGAAAGAGAGAGAGAAGAAAAAAAGCTGAAAACTAATGAAACTTTACTAATAAAAACGATATTGGCAACACTAAGAAAATTCGAAATATTAAAGATAATTTGAAACACTAAAAAATAAAATGGAAACGTTACTTATTATTATTTATTATTATTATTATTTTATTTTTACTTTATTGTTGAAGATGAAAAAAAAGGAAAGAAAACGTGTTGCATTCTTGTCTTGTTTTATAATCGTATATTGTCCTCGTGTGTGTGTGTGTGTGTGTGTGTGTGTGTGTGTGTGTGTGTGTGTGTGTGTGTGTGTGTGTGTGTGTGTGTGTGTGTATATATATATTTTGGGTGGCTGTCCGTTTGGCTGTCTTGATGGAAGGTTAGTTAGTTGCCTTGCTCTCTCTCTCTCTCTCTCTCTCTCTCTCTCTCTCTCTCTCTCTCTCTCTCTCTCTCTCTCTCTCTCTCTCTCTCATCATGATTTTCCTACTCCTTCCCATGTTCCTTGCTCTCCTTTCCCCTCTTCTCTTCCCCTCTTCTCTTCCCCTCCTCTCGTCTCTCCTCTTCCCCTCTTCTCTCCTCTTCCTCTCCCCTCGTCTTCCCAAACCACAACTCACTTGGACGATCGATTTCAAAATTAACTCCATTAGAGAGAAGTAAGTGGAGGCAGCAAAGAGTAATATTCCTCTTGGCTTCCTCTTATTCCACTCTATGACGCTACTACCACCACCACCACCACCACCACCACCACCACCACCACCACCACCACCACCACCACCACCACCACCACCACTACCATTAGGTGTGTGAAGTGAATTGCAAGTTATATACACGATGAAGAATGAGCTGACAATAAGACCCTTTGATTACGTATGAAAAATGTATAATATTGATGACATTTTTGACCTTGATGTATGGGGTGAAGAAAGAAAAATGGGTCCAAGGCAGTGTGTGTGTGTGTCGTGGGGGGGGGGCAGGGATGGGGGGGGCGAGAAAGGTAAAAGGGGGGCGGGGGGCAATATATACAGTTATGATTTATGAGTCTAAAAGATGAACGAGTATTGCACCTTTCTCTCTCTCTCTCTCTCTCTCTCTCTCTCTCTCTCTCTCTCTCTCTCTCTCTCTCTCTCTCTCTCTCTCTCTCTCTCGCGGCACACCCACAAAGAGTAATTTAACATGTATTTCCGTGTTTCATTACATTAACACAACGACATCAACAAACATTAACAAATATTAACATTGTCACGAGATTGTGTGTTGTAGAGAAACGGTTACCTCTACACACACACACACACACACACACACACACACACACACACACACACACACACACATACACACACATACACAGATATATATACACACATTCACATACAGTCACACACACACTGGGTCACTGGGTAAGGCGGCACGCCCTCCCTATTAAATACACACAAACACACACATACACACACGCACACACGAAAGGGAAACGAAAGGAGGAGGGAAAGGTCGTACACACACACACACACACACACACACACACACACACACACACACACACACACACACACACACACACACACACTATATCCCTTGTCATCCTCAAGAGAGAGAGAGAGAGAGAGAGAGAGAGAGAGAGAGAGAGAGAGAGAGAGAGAGAGAGAGAGAGAGAGAGAGAGAGAGAGAGAGAGAGACGCAAGAGAAGACATTTCAAACAATCTCGCATTCCATCCCACCTTCAATAATTAACCAACCAACAAACAAACAAACAAACAAACAAACACGACAAACAAACACGACAAACACTTTTAAAACACACAACAAACACCGCACGCAGCAACGCCCACTTTTTTTTTGTGTGTGTGTCCTCTCATTCTGCATCTACACTCCTGTCACACTTTTCCTTCCCTCACACACACACACTCACACACACACACACGCCCACCCACCCCCGCACACACACACACACACACACACACACACACACACACACACACACATACACCCAACGCTCACCGGCACACACTACACTAACCCGAATCATCTCTTATCACGCCCTTACACCCTCAATACACGCCCATTCTACCCATCCACGAGGTTATTGAGGCTTTTGAATACCCTCGGAGTGCCTTTTGGGGTATTTTTGAGGTAGCTGAAGAATGGCTAAGCGGAGGACATGCCTGGTACTCACCGTTCCTTCTGCCTCCGAAGATGGTCTCACTGTGCCAAAAACCGACAGCCACTACTCCTGCTTGCGTCCGGCCTGTCTCCGTGACCTTGGCTTCGGCTTCGTGGGCTGGAGATCGTCGGTGCCTCGCTCAGGTTTCCAGACGTGGCGGTGCGCGTGTAATGCCTCCTTCGTGTGGTTGTGGGAGGGTGTGCGGTGCGTGGGAGTGGCTGCAGCGGCGAGGATGGTGTGTGTAAGGTGTGTAAGCTGCGACGGAACACAGGCGGGATGTCTGAATCGATATGAAGCGTGCGTGTCCCCCTGGCGGCAGCGGCGGCAACCCACGGAAATCAATGGCAACAGTTGAAGGGTCGGCAGGCAAGTCACAGCCTCGTAGAGTGAACCAACCTCAGACTGGCCGGCAAATTCAAAACTAATTTCCTCACTCAAGACACTCAATAGCTGAAGGAGTGCGTGACAGCCTACCACCTCCCGCCCCTCTCTCTCCCCCTCCCCCCGTGACCCCGTTCAGTGACCCCTCCTTCCTCCAGGGGATACGCGCCCCCTTCTTCCTTCCATTTAGGGGCGTGCATAGCATCATACCGACCGTCTGCCTCCACCATTATACTCGCTGTGACGGGTGAATGGGTGTGGGGGAGGGAGGGAGGGAGGGAGGGAGGGAGGGATTGTGGGTAGAAGGCAGGAGGGAGGGAAGGATTAAGGGCGTAATACAAGAGGGAGAGAGGGATTGTGCAGAGGCAGAGATGGAGGAAGAAAGAGGAGGGATCGCTAGAGAGAGAAGCAAGGCAGGAGGTTGGACTGGAAGGAGGAAAAGGACTGTTGAAGGAAGGGAAGGAGGAGAGATGGAGGGATTGCCGGAGAGAAAACGGAGGAAGAAATTGCCGTGTGGAGGAGGATGAGGACGGTTTACTGGAGGGAAATAGAAGAAGAGGAATAACTGGAGGAAAAAAGGGAATATAAGGAGAGGGATTTGGGGGTGGGCCCGATGGCTATCAAGAAGAAGAAAAAAAGTGGGAGGTGAAGTAATAGTAGGAAGAGGAGGAGGAGGAGGAGGAGGAGGAGGAGGAGGAGAGGAGGAGGAGGAGAGAGTGTGTCTGTGTCCCACTATGGCCAGAGGGGAATGTGGCCCAAGGGAAGGTGGGGGATAGAGGCAAAGAAATAAAGGATATTCATCGTAAAGAACATAAAGCAGAGAAGAGAAGAAGAAGAAGAAATACTCGAAGACATAAGAATAGAGCCAAATAAATTAGTTCATAAAGAATAAGGAGAAATTAAGGAAATACAATACAAAGGAAGATAAAGATAAGACAAAGAAGAGGAGGAAGAAAAAGATGATTGGTATATAAAACAAAATGAAATTAGATGGAAAATGGAATGCAATATAAAAAAAAAAGTGTATGGAATAAGATGATGAAACAAAAGAAGGATGACTAAAAGATAAGAATGTATAAGTTACTATAGATAAAAAAAAATATGTATACTAAAAAGAGAAAAGAGAAGACAGTTTGAAGATGAAAACAGACATAGATAAAATAGATAATGCAACTTATATACACGATTGAGAGAGAATAGAAAATATAAATGAAATGAAAATTGTTGGAACGTTAAAAAGAAGAAAAATAAAGAAAACTAAATAAAAAAAAAACGAGGTGAAGAAACAAAGAAGACAAAGATATATGTCAATCAGAATAAACAAGGAAATAGAAGGAACAAAATAAAGAATGAAAAAAAGAAAGTAAAAGAAAGTGAAAAATGTGTGATTGAAGGCAGTCAACAAACTCGAAGCGGAAACATAAAAAAAAACAAAAATAAAACATAAACAATAAAATAAAATAAAAAAAAAATAACAAACATTTTCGAAAAGTCAATGGAACAAAAAAAGGAGCAATAAAAAAAATACAATAAAACGACACAAATATTTTGAATAGTCAAACATAAAAATAAAACAATGAATAAAAAATAAGTAAAACACGACTCAAAATAATACAAAAAAATACAAAAAAAGGAGAAAAAGCACAAGTGATACTAACGAGAAGGAAAGAAGAAGAAAAACACCAATTTAATGGAGAGAGAGAGAGAGAGAGAGAGAGAGAGAGAGAGAGAGAGAGAGAGAGAGAGAGAGAGAGAGAGAGAGAGAGAGAGAGAGAGCTTGTGTTTTTGAAAGATGAAAGTTAGTGTTTGTATCCGCAAGGTAAACAAACAGACAAATAGGCAAACAGACTTATTGACTCACCGATATTTAACATTCTGGAAATTATTCAATAGTAGTAGTAGTAGTAGTAGTAGTAGTAGTAGTAGTAGTAGTAGTAGTAGTAGTAGTAGTAGCAGTAGCAATAGCAATAGCAATAGCAATAGCAATAGCAGTAGCAGTAGCAGTAGCAGTAGCAGTAGGAGTAATAGTAATAGTAATAGTAATGGTAATGGTAATAGTTGTTATTGTAATAGAAGGTTATTAAAAAATATTTACCATCCCAATACTTTATTTTTAACCTAATTATGAATCCTATTTTTCCCTTAGCCAAAAAAAAAACTTACTTATTTCCAACCTTACTAATAATATAAACTATTTTTAAGACTAATAATATAAACCATTTTTTAGACTAATAATACAAAACCATTTTTTTTAAATAATAATATAAACCATTTTTTAGCCTGAACGATAAAAAAAAGAAAGTTTCTGTTGTGTGTGGAGCAGAGGGTGTTAGTGTTCATTTTGGGAACAGTACCCTAAGGTGTTAGAGGGATTTCCCAAAAGGTTTAACTCATTTTAAGAGGAACTCATCTTTCTTATCCTTTATATATGTTTTTTTTTATTATTTTATTTATATATTTGTTTACATTGTTTGTTTTTCTGTCCATCTTTACGTTTAATATTGATTGTTACGTAATGAGTCTCTCTCTCTCTCTCTCTCTCTCTCTCTCTCTCTCTCTCTCTCTCTCTCTCTCTCTCTCTCTCTCTCTCTCTCTCTCTCTCTCTCTCTCTCTCTCTCTTCTGTGGCTGTCTCCTAAGTCAATCCACTTTCCTTCCCTCAAATCCCCTTATATCCCCGAGGATGGAGGGGGGAGGGAGGGAGGGATGGAGGGATGGAGAGAAGGATGGGGAGGAACAAAGGGAGAGAGAGAGAGAGAGAGAGAGAGAGAGAGAGAGAGAGAGAGAGAGAGAGAGAGAGAGAGAGAGAGAGAGAAGATAAGGGAAAGTTGAAGAGGGAGAGAGAGAGAAAAGGAAGGAGAAAGGAAGGGAAGGAAGGAGGGAGGGAGGGAGGGAAGGAAGGGAGGGAGGGAGGGAGGGAGGGAGGGAAGGAGGGACAATACTTAAGAGATTCGTAAGGATTGAGTCTCCAATCTCTATCAAGAAGTGAAGAGGAGAGAGAGAGAGAGAGAGAGAGAGAGAGAGAGAGAGAGAGAGAGAGAGAGAGAGAGAGAGAGAGAGAGAGAGAGAGAGAGAGAGAGAGAGAGAGAGAGAGTAATAACACAAAACTATACATAAAAACTACCACAATATAGTATGATAAAGGACAATACAATAATTCGTTCTCTCGGAAAATCATCAATAAAGGGAATGAATAATGTAGGACAGGTCCGTCTCAGGTTTTGGTCCGCGTTCTGATAAGAGAATGCTGATGTAGCGTTACCAATCAATGCATCACGGATAAGATAACAACCAGTCCATGAAAAAAAATAGTAAATAAATAGAAATAATTACCAACATTGCTTGCTAGACACTTTATTTATTTATTTATTTATTTAATTTTTTTATAGGTACATATACTTTACCTAATAGATACTTAAACCTACCCACCATGTATCGTTTTCTATCATATTATTGCTGTTTTTTTTTCTTTCGTTTTTTGTTATTTCTTTCTTTTTTATATCTGATGGAAATTTTTAGAATAACTCAACGATTTAAAGCGAAATTTTGTGTATAGGAATTTAAAAAGAAATGAAAACTTAGTGAACGTTGAGTGCTTATGACGAGGAAAACTTCATTCCAATCCAATTATTAGTCTTTTGAGCTTACTATATGTCTGCACAGGACTCTACTTACCTTGCCTTGCCTTGCCTTGCCTTTCCTTGCCTTGCCTTGCCTAACCTTGCCTTTCCTTGCCTTGCCTTACCTTGCCTTGCCTTGCCTTTCCTTGCCTTGCCTTTCCTTGCCTTGCCTTGCCTTGCCTTGCCCTGCCTTGCCTTGCCTTGCCTTGCCTTGCCTTGCCTTGCCTTACCCTACCTTGCCTTGCCTTTGTCTTGCCTTGCCTTGCCTTGCCTTGCCTTGCCTTGCCTTGCCTTACCTTACCTTACCTTACCTTACCTTACCCTACCTTGCCTTGCCTTGCCTTGCCTTGCCTTGCCTTGCCTTACCTTACCTTACCTTACCCTACCTTGCCTTGCCTTGCCTTGCCTTGCCTTGCCTTGCCTTGCCTTTCTATCCAACTTTCTAATGCAAGAGTCAACCAGTAGCTGTAATCTTTCATCCCTTCCTCGGGTAAACTCAGAAACACTACCTTGCTTTTTCTCTTCTGTCTGTCCTCCTCTTACCACTTGAACTGATGAATAAAGAAAAACGTGTAAGATATAAAAGATCAATGATAAAGATAATAAGGTAAATGGATCGCACTTTGCAAGGAATTAAAGCTCAGAGGGTTTTAAATTTAATAGAGTCGAGGTTAATGGTGAGAAATGCAACACTGATATTCTGGTTTATTTAATTGGTGTGTCTGTGTCATCTCTCTTTTCTCTCTCTCTCTCTCTCTCTCTCTCTCTCTCTCTCTCTCTCTCTCTCTCTCTCTCTCTCTCTCTCTCTCTCTCTCTCTCTCTCTCTTTCTCTTTTCTCAGTCTATAAAGAAAGAGAGAAGAAAAGTAGGAAAAACATTATTATAAGTGAATATTGAAGAAAAAAAAGTATGTATATATATATAGTCTATTATCTACCATTTCAACACCATTATAAATAACACACTGAAACTCCATCACCATTATCCATTATCATCGCAGTATTGAAAAAAAAAGTATAAAGTATAAAGAACAATACATTTTTTTTAACACATTATGAACCTTATCATTATTATCATATAGTATAATTTTTTGTAATCATTTTTAATTCATTCCTTTTTGTTTACCTTTTCTGTTCTCTTTTCTTATTTTATTTTACTTTTTTTTTCTTTCTTATTCCTGTGTTCCATTCAGTATTGAGACTCACGAATAACTACTGACAAACGTGCTCTCAGTTCTGTATTCTGTCTTTGTGATGTCATAGTGCTTGTTAGGATATTTCTGTACCTGTTCTGTGTATCGTTAACTCTATTTGGGGAGAGAGAGAGAGAGAGAGAGAGAGAGAGAGAGAGAGAGAGAGAGAGAGAGAGAGAGAGAGAGAGAGAGAGAGAGAGAGAGAGAGAGAGAGAGAGAGAGAGAGACACACACACACACACACACACACACACACACACACACACACACACACACACACACACACACACACACACACACACACACACACATTACCTTGACAAAGATACATAATAACACCTTGACACATATAATTTCCATCTAATCAGCAACAGTGATAAAAAACATAACACAAGGTGAAAAGTCCTTCTCACCTGCATATTCACACCTCAATCAGCACTGCAATCATAAGGGGCTTACCTGTACTAAACCATCCCAACACCTGTACCTTTCCCCTCTCCCCTCATCTCCCCTCATCTCCCCTCATCTCCCCTCATCTCCCCTCAGCATTCCTTCATCTCATCTCACCTCAGACTAGCTTCTATTAACCTCCCTCCTTCCACTAGCCTTCTCATACACTTTCCTCTTACTTCTTGATGCCTTTCAGCTCCTTGTAGTCCTTTGCAGCCCCTTTCAGTTCCTTCCAGCCCCTTCCAGTCCCTTCCAAACCCTTCCAGCCCCTTACAGCCCCTTTCAGCCCCTTCCAGTCCCTTACAGCTCCCTTCCAGCCCCTTACAGCCCCTTACAGTCCCTTACAGCCCCTTACAGCCTCTTCCAGCCTCTTCCAGCCCCTTCCAGCCATTGCAGCTCCTTCCAGTCCTTTCCAGCCCCTTCCAGGCCTTTCCAGCCCCTCAATTAACCTTAATTCTTCACCCTTTGAGCTTCGTCCAGTAATATCCTTCCTTCACTTATGTTCACCTTCAGCCCCCCTTCAGCCCCTCTTCAGCCCCCCTTTCAGCCCTCTTCAGCCCCCCTTTCAGCCCCCTTCAGCCCCTCTTCAGCCCTTCCTCAGTCATTGTTGAGTCCAATTTAGTCCCTGTCACTTCCCTTAGTTCCAGCCTTCCTCTTAGACCCTTTATCTACTTCTTATGAACCTTTCAGCGCCTTTCAAGACCATTTTTATCTCCCCACAGCTACTAAGTGACTCCACCCACACACACACACACACACACACACACACACACACACACACACACACACACACACACACACACACACACACACACACACACACACACACACCCACACCCACAGATTATTCAAGCTTATATATGAGATGAAAGAGAGAGAGAGAGAGAGAGAGAGAGAGAGAGAGAGAGAGAGAGAGAGAGAGAGAGAGAGAGAGAGAGAGAGAGAGAATAATAAACAATTCTACTTTTTTTTATGTTATCAATTCCAAAATATTTTACAATGCTTTCGAAAATCCTTCCTTCACTTTGTTGCTTATTGAAGAAGTAAAAAAAAAATAATTAGATAATAAAAAAATGACTTATATCTCTTCCTTTGTCAGCTATTTTTTATGAGAGAGAGAGAGAGAGAGAGAGAGAGAGAGAGAGAGAGAGAGAGAGAGAGAGAGAGAGAGAGAGAGAGAGAGAGAGAGAGAGAGAGAGAGAGAGAGAGAAAGAGGAGGGTGGAAAGTGACTGTGAAATCAATAGGGACAAGCCTACAGTTGGCCAGACCACACACACACACACACACATACACACACACACACACACACACACACACACACACACACACACACACACACACACACACACACACACACACACACACACACACACACACACACACACACACACACACACACACACACACACACACACACACATTTATTGGTGTTTCCTCTCTCTCTCTCTCTCTCTCTCTCTCTCTCTCTCTCTCTCTCTCTCTCTCTCTCTCTCTCTCTCTCTCTCTCTCTCTCTCTCTCTCTCTCTCTCTCTCTCTCTCTCTCATCAGCATGTCAATGAAGTGTCCTCGTTTTAGTTGCTCTGGAAATGCTTTTGGTCAGACATTCCAAGTAAGACGTGAGAGAGAGAGAGAGAGAGAGAGAGAGAGAGAGAGAGAGAGAGAGAGAGAGAGAGAGAGAGAGAGAGAGAGAGAGAGAGAGAGAGAGAGAGAGAGAGAGAAAGTGAGGGGGCTGGCAGACAGATACACACAGAGAGAGAGAGGGGTAAACAGAAAGAAACAAATTGATAAACAGAGAGAGAGGCAGACAAATAAAAAGGTGATAGAGACAAACAGATTGACAGACACACTCAATATGTTTTAAGGTCAATTTATTTTTGTTCAAGGTTTATTATTTAAGTCACTTTATTTAAGGGAACTATTATTTAAGGTGTTTTTTTTTATTTAGGATAACTATTTTTCAAGGTCACTTATGTCAAGGTCAAAATTTTTCGTCACTATTATTTATGCTTTACATTGTTCCAGTCATCGTTATATATTTTTTTTTAATGTCACTTATTTCTTCGGTAACTTTATATTTAAGGTCATTATTTTCAAGGTCACTATTTTTTTTTGCGATGTCACTACTTCTTAAGGTAATTAATTTTTTTTCGAAGCTCACTAATTTGTTTAAGGAATCAGGTTTTTTTTTTTATTTCAGAATTTTTACTCCTCGTCCGTTTTCACAGCCAGGTGGCGCTCTTGTCACGCAGACCTTTATTTTACTTTTCCTTGCTTGCTTTTCATTCATGACTTGCTGTGGGAGGGAGGGGGGAGGGAGGGAGGGAGGGAAGAGGGGAAGGAAAGCAGGGAGAGAGGGAAGGAGGGAGGGAAGGGACGGAGGGATGGTGGGAGGGAAGGAAGGAAGGAAGGAAGGAAGGAAGGAAAGGAAGGAAAAAGGGAGGGAAGGAGGGAGGGTGGGATGGAAGGGAGGGAGGGAGGGAAGGGAAGGAAAGAGGGGAGGTAGAGAGGGAAGGAAAGAGGGAAGGAGGGGAGGGATGAAGGATGTGAAAGGGATATGTTTCCTCCAGTGAAGGCGGAGGAAAGTGTGGAAGGGGAGGGTAAGGAGGAAGGCATGTTTCACCCTCCTCCTCCTCCTCCTCCTCCTCCTCCTCCTCCTCCTCCTCCTCCTCCTCCTCCTCCTCCTCCTCCTCCTCCTCCTCCTCCTAAAAAATGACAAAAATACACCATATGGTGAGATCAATTCTACACATCCACGAGGGTCTGTAAGATGGTTAAACGTGTCGTAAGGCTTAGTTATGAACTGCTTTGAGCTGTAACAGTCATTACAAGAATATTCGTGGAAGTTAAGAGTATATGTGTTCCTTACGGGGTAACGCGTCGTGTGTAGGAGTATACGCGGGTTACTGATAGCTATCATATCCTCTTGATGGAGCTTAACACTGCAATAAAAGTACTGCATTACATTTTTTAATGAAAATAAATAACTTCCATAGCCATTGGCACCGGTGACAGTCAAGTCAGTAGTGAAGATTTTGATCGGCCAGTCATGACCGACCGAGCGGTGGGAATTGAATTGTTTTCTACCTCTATATACCTAATTATAGTGAGCCTTATCTTGATGTAGCAGCATTTAAGAAGGTCAGAGGAAGGCTATGTACACTACAGGAGTATTCAAACAGACTCTGCCATCCTGAAATAGTGTATAAAAACTTGTTTTCATTACATTTTCTACTTAAACTAGCTGTAACTCCTTTCGTTTTACTCGTATTGAGTTTTCAACCACAGATTCAGACACTGCACATTTTCCCGATCCTTATGGTATGTACCAAGTACTGATAAACACTATATTAAGAAAATATATATTACGTACTCACGTAAATTACGTAGATTATAAATAATGAAAAAAGAAACTAGACGCAGGATTGGAATGGGATATGGTTTAAAAAGAAGAGAAAAATATTTATAATTTCACAACATAGCTCTTTGCTATATTTGATTGGTATCTATCTCATGAAAAATAGTTATTTACTAAAATATTGATATCATTAAACAAACAGTATTATCTTCTAAGCTAAGATACCAATTGAATAAAGTGATTTGTTTATTAGTTGGTATTTTCATAAGGAATATCTGATATCTTTTCCATCAACATTGGTAAAGTATTAGATCCACCATATTGATTTTATAATTTGTTTGAACCCAAATAAATTCATCTATAGAAATAAAAGTTTCCGGTGAAATTAACTGAAACTAAGCTGAAAGTATTACATTATTCCTATGTACAACATATTTTAAAAAGAACAAAATCGAAGAGGAAAAAAAAAAAAAAATTTCCCGAAGTAGAAAAAATGACAAAAATACACCATATGGTGAGATCAATTCTACACATCCACGAAGGTCTGTAAGATGGTTAAACGTGTCGTAAGGCTTAGTTATGAACTGCTTTGAGCTGTAACAGTCATTACAAGAATATTCGTGGAAGTTAAGAGTATATGTGTTCCTTACGGGGTAACGCGTCGTGTGTAGGAGTATACGCGGGTTACTGATAGCTATCATATCCTCTTGATGGAGCTTGACACTGCAATAAAAGTACTGCATTACATTTTTTAATGAAAATAAATAACTTCCATAGCCATTGGCACCGGTGACAGTCAAGTCAGTAGTGAAGATTTTGATCGGCCAGTCATGACCGACCGAGCGGTGGGAATTGAATTGTTTTCTACCTCTATATACCTAATTATAGTGAGCCTTATCTTGATGTAGCAGCATTTAAGAAGGTCAGAGGAAGGCTATGTACACTACAGGAGTATTCAAACAGACTCTGCCATCCTGAAATAGTGTATAAAAACTTGTTTTCATTACATTTTCTACTTAAACTAGCTGTAACTCCTTTCGTTTTACTCGTATTGAGTTTTCAATCACAGATTCAGACACTGCACATTTTTCCGATCCTTATGGTATGTACCAAGTACTGATAAACACTATATTAAGAAAATATATATTACGTACTCACGTAAATTACGTAGATTATAAATAATGAAAAAAGAAACTAGACGCAGGATTGGAATGGGATATGGTTTAAAAAGAAGAGAAAAATATTTATAATTTCACAACATAGCTCTTTGCTATATTTGATTGGTATCTATCTCATGAAAAATAGTTATTTACTAAAATATTGATATCATTAAACAAACAGTATTATCTTCTAAGCTAAGATACCAATTGAATAAAGTGATTTGCTTATTAGTTGGTATTTTCATAAGGAATATCTGATATCTTTTCCATCAACATTGGTAAAGTATTAGATCCACCATATTGATTTTATAATTTGTTTGAACCCAAATAAATTCATCTATAGAAATAAAAGTTTCCGGTAAAATTAACTGAAACTAAGCTGAAAGTATTACATTATTCCTATGTACAACATATTTTAAAAAGAACAAAATCGAAGAGGAAAAAAAAAAAAAAATTTCCCGAAGTAGAAAAAATGACAAAAATACACCATATGGTGAGATCAATTCTACACATCCACGAAGGTCTGTAAGATGGTTAAACGTGTCGTAAGGCTTAGTTATGAACTGCTTTGAGCTGTAACAGTCATTACAAGAATATTCGTGGAAGTTAAGAGTATATGTGTTCCTTACGGGGTAACGCGTCGTGTGTAGGAGTATACGCGGGTTACTGATAGCTATCATATCCTCTTGATGGAGCTTGACACTGCAATAAAAGTACTGCATTACATTTTTTAATTAAAATAAATAACTTCCATAGCCATTGGCGATTTTTTTTTTTCTCTTTAAGGAAGTGAGTCATAAACGTTTTGAGTTGAATTACAAACGATTTTTTTTTTTTTATGGAACTGTCACAAACGTTTTTTTTTTTTTCTGGAGCTGAGTCACAAACGTTTTATTTTTAAGGAAGTAAGTCATAAACGTTTGATGTCACGTTTATGGAAGATATCACGTGTTCAGGTGATAATCTTTATAATAACAGGAAATTCAATTCTTTCATTTTACTATAAACTTATCGCTCCGTCAGTCAGTCAATCAGTCATCCAGTCAGTCGTTTAGTCAATAAGTCATCAAAGTATGCAGTTAAACAGTTTATCAGTCATTTAATCATTCAGTCAGTCAATCGATCAGTCAGTCAGTCAGTCAGTCAGATAGTCACATGGTCAGTAAGTCAGATAGTCGGTCAGTCAGTCAATTGGTTAGTCATTTATTCAGTCAGGCGATCAGTTGGTTAGTAAGTCAGTCAGTTACTTAGTCACGCAAGGTCAGTTATCCTCTCTCTCTCTCTCTCTCTCTCTCCTCATCTCTCTCCTCTCTCGTCTCCTCTCTACTCCTCTCTCTCTCCTCTCTCTCCCTCTCTCCGCTCTCCTCGTCCTCTCTACTCCCTCTCCCTCTCTCCATCTTCCTCTCGTCTCCTCACTCTCCCTCGCTCTCTCCTCCTCTCCCTCTCCTTCGTCCCTCTCCTCTCCCTCTCCACCTCTCTCGCACTCTCTCTCTTCCTCCCTCCTCTCTCGCGCCTCTCATCTCTCTGTCTCTCTCTCTCGTCTCTCTTATTTTTCATCTTTATCCCTTTTCTCTCTCCTTTCCTCCCTTCCTCTCACCTTTCTTTTAACCCTTACTCGTGATCTCGATATTCTTTCCTATTTTTCCTTCTCTTCTCTTCTTTTTTTTACAATTCTCACCTTTTTTTATATATTTCATCATACCATTCAGACTTTTTTTCTTTTCTCCCTTTTTTCCCCCTTCACTTTTTTTCTCCATTCCTCTCTTCCCCTTTTGAGTGCACACTATCCATACTTTCCCAGGACTGCCTTAGTGCATCCATCACTCATCCACTTTCTCCTCAGAAAATCATCCAACTCCATCCACTCACTCATCCATATTTCACTTTCTTTCTTTTCTCCTCCCTCGCAAATGTCCATTACTTTTGAAATGATCGAGAACCTTGGGAGTTTTATTCATTTTTCTTTTTCTTCTTTCTCTCTCTCTCTCTCTCTCTCTCATCTGCTCCTCGCTCTCTCTCTCTCCTCTCGTCTCTATCCTCTCTCATCTCTCTCGGTCGTCTCTCTCGTCTCTCTCGTCTCTCTCTCTCTCTTCCTCTCGTCCTCTCTCTCTCTCTCTCTC
>JAPQNM010000011.1:1434865-1459317 GCA_029783475.1 Metacarcinus magister | reverse complement strand
TTCCCTTGTGTATATAGATAAGAGAGAGTGTGTGAGAGAGAGAGAGAGAGAGAGAGAGAGAGAGAGAGAGAGAGAGAGAGAGAGAGAGAGAGAGACAGACAGACAGACAGACAGACAGACACATTGATTGATATTAATTAGTAAGCCACTCAGTCTACCTGTTTGACACCTGGTGAACGTCATTTCCTACGCCACGACAGGTGTGAACGAGGTCATTTAAGTTGGGGTTGGGTGGGTGGAAAGTTTTATATATTCTTTTCATTTATTTATTTTATTTTATTTTATTATTATTATTATTTTTTTTTTTATTTTGCTTACGTAAGAAGAGATGAATATGAAAAGAGATCAAGATAAAAGGGATCAAATTAATGTTCAATCAGTGAAGGAAAGTGATAGAAGTTGATGGATTTAAACGTGGAATTTTTAATATAGCTTTTCTTATATACTAGTTAGATTTTCTTTTTATACAATATAGGTTTTTTTATATATATATTTTTTCTATTAATAGTTTTTTTTTTATTATATAGTTTTTCCAATATAGTTAATTTTTCTTTATAATATAGACTTTTTTTATATATTTTTTTTAATATAGTTTTTATTGACTTAATCTGTGACGTGTTTGTATTTAATGAGAGTAAAACAAAAGGTTAAGTTACTGTGCAATAACAAAACGTACATAGTTATACAATACTGTCACCTACATACATACATACATTCATACATACATATACATTAGTTATACATTATTTATCCTCCTCTCTCTTTATTATTATTATTATTATTATTATTATTATTATTATTATTATTATTTTCTTCCCATTTTTTGTATCCAGTATTTCATCATAATAACTCCTTCGTTTTCTTTGTTTTGATCAATGTAATAAAAAAGGGAAGAACATTTATATATTGAACGTCTATGTAAAGAAGATAAAAAAAAGCTAAATAAAATAATAAAAAAGGCAGAAAGCATTGAGTAAGATTAAGTAAGTAATTTTGAGACCTGATTTTCTGTTTGGTAAGCGAAGGAAGAGTTTAAGGAAAAGAAAATAATAAAAATAATAATAAATGGAGAAATATATCCATTTATCGTCTCCCTCAAGAAAGTAAGTTGAATAGAAAGTCTTGGATCCATTTTCTCCAGACTGCTTTCCAACGGGGTGACTAATGAGTGGAGTCACCTGGAAACACCTGCTTGGGTCACCTGTGTTGCAAAGAGAGAGAGAGAGAGAGAGAGAGAGAGAGAGAGAGAGAGAGAGAGAGAGAGAGAGAGAGAGAGAGAGAGAGAGAGAGAGAGAGAGAGAGAGAGAGAGAGAATTTTGATTAGCTGATTACCTCCTGATGTTGTCTTTTTATCTATATGTTTGTGGTGCCGTTATCACACACACACACACACACACACACACACACACACACACACACACACACACACACACACACACACACACACACACACACACCTGACACACACTGTTCCTGCACTGATAACACCATAACCTCATCTTACTTCACTGATACACGAAACACACAATCATTCCACCTTGCTTCCACAAACCCAACAATCTTTTTAACAAACCAAAAACATAACAATGACCTAAACCTCACCCTTTACCCCTTTACCCCTTTATCCCTTTATCCCTTGTGTCCTTCCTCCTGTCATGTCCACGTAACACATAAAGTAATAAGTAAGATATGAATTAGCGTTGTGTAGGAAGGGGAGATAAGATAGGGGACAGTGATGATGGTGGTGGTGGTGGTGGTGGCAGTAGTAGTAGTGGTGATGGTGGTGAGTGAGGTTAGTTAGTAGTCGTGTGGTCGTTCCAGCAAGCCCCCACCACGGCGCCCTTCACCCAGCACCCACGGTACGCCCACCACACTCAGCAGGGGTTAAAGGTACAGGGGAAGGGAGGCAGGGGTCAGGAGGGAGGCAGGGAGAGAGAGAAAGGAGGAAGGAAGTAAGGCTACGAAGCAAAGAATAGTGTGTGTGTGTGTGTGTGTGTGTGTGTGTGTGTGTGTGTGTGTGTGTGTGTGTGTGTGTGTGTGTGTGTGTGTGTGTACAGTTGCGTGATACGTGCAAACCTAAAACGTGCGCATGAAAAGGAATAAAAGTCTTAGTGAGGAGGTCGACAGAGGAAGGAGGAGGAGGAGGAGGAGGAGGAGGAGGAGGAGGAGGAGAGGAAGTTTTCACTAAGGTGGCCATATATCATGTGTCAGTGTTGAGTGGTGCAGCGAGGAGGAGGAGGAGGAGGAGGAGGAGGAGGAGGAGGAGGAGGAGGAGGAGGAGGAGGAGGAGGAGGAGGAGGAGGAGGAGGAGGAGTTGAAGAAGAAATAGAAAAAGAAAAAGAAGATGGTGAGAATGATGAAGAAGGAGGAGGAGGAGGGATAAGAGGCTGAAGAAGAAGGAGGAGGAGGAGGAGGAGGAGGAGGAGGAGGAGGAGAAGCAGGAGGAGGTGGAGGAGGTAAAAAATAAATAGAAAAGATAAAGGAGATGATGAGAATGATGAAGAAGAAGGAGGAGGAGGAGGAGAAGGAGTAGGAGGCTAGAAGAAAGGATAGGAGGAGGAGGAGGAGGGAAAGAAGAAATATGATAAAAAAAAGAAAATGTTGAGGATGATGAAGGGGAGGATGATGAAAAAGAAGAAGAAGAAGGAGGAGGAGGAGGAGGAGGAGGAGGAAAGGCTGACTTGTGGCTAACAATGAAGATTTTATCAGATAAGAGGGAGCTTCATGCATCCTAGCAGAACGAGCCTTGGATAACGGGTCTGGCCTTGGAAGTTTGGTGAGGGGGGGGAGGGGGCAGGGGGTGTAGCAGCCTTGGGGGGGAAGGGGGCAGGGAGGGTGTAGCAGCCTTGGAGGGGGAGGGGGGGGAGTGTATGATGTGTTGTATGGTATGCATGGAAGTGTGTGTCATCTGCTTACCTGGTGACCTTGAAACACGCCTGAAATACTACGCTGTAACATTTTTTTCTTTTGTTTTTACCTTTTTTTGGGGTGTACTTCAGTTTTTTTTTCTTAATTTATTTCTAGTTTTTTCATAAGTCGCCTTGATATATATTGATTAATTGGGTAGAGTAGTTTTTTTTTTTTCATCTTTATCTTGGTTATTTTATCTCTTTCTTTTTTTTTGTTTTATCTTTTTGAAGTTGTGTACACTTTAAAAAGGTGTTTATCTGTACGTGAAATAGAGGTGAGTAATGTGTATTTATATGTGTGTGTGTGTGTGTGTGTGTGTGTGTGTGTGTGTGTGTGCGTGTGTGTGTGTGTGTGTGTGTGTGTGTGTGTGTGTGTGTGTGTGGTTGGATGTTTCTTGCAAAAGTTCCAACATCCAGTCTTATATTTTCCTTTCTTTCTATCTGTCTGTCTGTCTTTCTATCTCTATTTATTTTTTAACTATTTGAATTTAGCTTTGTGTTTCTTTTCATTTCATTCTTTTTTTCATCCCTCCACACATCTCTCGTTTTCTTTATTTCTTCCATTTCTTTCCTCCTCCTCTCTTTTTTTATTTCTTCCTCTTTCTTCTACATTTCTTCCTCTTCTTCTACATTTCTTCCTCTTCTTCTACATTTCTTCCTCTTTCTTCTACATTTCTTCCTCTTTTTTCTATATTTCTTCCTCTTTTTTCTACATTCCTTCCTCTTTTTTCTACATCCTTGGAATCCTACTCACCTGATTTCAACTCTCAACTTATAACTGCGATCCTTGTCTGCCACCACCGACTACCTCTAGGAATCTATTAATTACTTAACTTACTACCAGATGGCGCCAATCAGAAGCTCAACGTATGTGATAATTGAATTCAAAGTTGTAGGAAAAAGCATTGATGTTCTATACTTAGTGTCTAGTGATGTTATGTATTGATAGAATGTTTGTTATTTTGGTGTCAATCCTGGTATTTGTGAAAGCTATTAATGTCAGTGATATGGTTATGATTACCAGTGATACCAGGATTACCTTATATAAATCCACTGTCCCTAGAACGTCACAAGGCAGTCTAGGGTTGATAGAGTAATCCTACCACTTATCTAATCAACTTCAGCTATTATTATAAGTTAAACCCACAGATCATTACTTTAATAACTGACTATTTATTCTTTGTCGTGTAATCTTGTTGTACTTATGATCATGTTGACTCCTTATCCCACGTATTATTACTATTATTATTGTATTAGTTCTTATCATTATCTGCCTCGTGGAGTTGTATTATCTATCAAGTGTAACAGGAAACAATAAAGGATGTCAGGGAAGGATAAAGGATAAGTCACACAGCTTGCTCTAGTTCCACCCACACATGTTGCCCCACTCATGACGCTGCTGCTATCAGGGTAACGCTAAGCTTGACTCAGCTCATGATAACACACACACTTACGTCACGCACACTAATGTCACACCACGTCAAGGGATTAGTGAGCTGGCGGGCAACTTTAACCTTATATCACACACTCAGATACATTAATACAGAGGAATGTTGTTTGTCCGTCCCCTCCGCTAAGGTGAAGAAGACATGACGTGTGAATGAATAGACTTTACTTCGATCTACTCTACTCACAGACCCGACGACAGGTTTATTTTGTGACTCTTTTGCTGTAGAATGAAGGTAATTTTTCGTGTATTTCCTCCTTGCAGAATACATGTATGATACGTGTCCTGCCTCCCCACAGGTATGAGCGTGCCTATGCCGGCCTACAGAGGGTCAGTGTACTCCGGGGGGGATGATTTTGACAATGACCTCGACGCCGTGGCACTTGACCTGAGCCAGTTTGAGCTGCGTGCCCCGCCCCGCAACGCCCCGCAATGGCCCCATCCATCCTCCCCATCACCCCCACCCCGACCCTTGCCATCTGGTCAGGGAAGCCGCCAACCCCTCCCCACCAACTGGCTGCTCAACCCCCAACATGACCCACAGCCACACAGCCAGCCCCCGCCTCCCTCCCACTTCAACCCCGCGATGGAAAGGCAGTTTACGAGGGAAAGTTTGCCTCCCCCGCCCAGTGATTACTCTCCTTCCCCTGCAAGAGGCTACCCCCCTCCTTCAGAAAGAGGCTACCCCCCACCCCCACCAAGAGGTTATTCCCCTCCCCCACCAAGTGACTATAACTCTTACTATCAAAGAGATTATTCTCCTCCCCCGCCAAGAGAATATCGTCCTCCCCCACCAAGAGCTTACGCCCCACCAAATGACTACCCGCCTCAACCAAATGACTACCCACCCCAACTAAATGACTACCCTCCCCAACTAAATGACTACCCACCCCCACCAAATGATTACTTTCCCCCACCAAATGGCTACCTTCCCCCACCAAGAGGTTATTCACCCCCGCCAGATGACTACCCCCCACCCCAGACAAGAGGTTACGGCCCTCCACCCCCACCAAGAGGTTATCTGCCCCCGTCAAGAGGTTACTCCCAAACCCTCCATTCTGAGAGAGGTTACCCTTCCCAGTACAGAGACTACTCCCCACCACCACCACCACCAGCGTCAGCAAGGGGGCGTTCTCCCCCACCCCGGGAATACACACCCCCTCCACGACCCCGGGGCCGCTCCCAACCTGACTCCTCATCTTCGAGCCGTCGAGGATTTTCTCCCCAACCACGAAGAAGAACTACAACCACACACTCGCGACACTCCCCACCACGGCATTCTCGACCCTCCCCACCACGCCCACCTCGCACTCGCTCCACTCAAAGACGCTCCAACTCCAGGTCCCGTCAATCCTCACCCTCCCCACCACGCCCACCTCGCACTCGCTCCACTCAAAGACGCTCCAACTCCAGGCCCCGTCAAGCCTCACCCTCCCCTCCACGGCAGAAATCACGCCCTTCAAAGTCCCCGCAGCAGGCGAAGAAGACTGGCATCCTGAAGAACAGCACAAGAGGCAGTGAACGCAACACCCCCAACACCACCTCAAACAACACCACCAAGAAGACCTCTATACAGACACAGAAAAGACCTTACGTCCCCCCACCTGACTATGCTTTAAACGCTAAGGTCTCCTATCTCCCTTCCCCTGACTACTGAAGGAGGGAAGACCGAGGAAGTAGACGTTAACTACCACCATTATTGTATTGTAAAAACTAATAGACTTTTTTTTTGTTTAATAACTTCTGTGATTTTTGTTGTATATGTGTACTTCTTTTTTTTTTGTATACATTGGATTGTGAGATACCTAGTTGTGTGTAAAGGTTGGTGTTGTGTTGATGTTTAGTTTAGTTTAGTTTAGTTTGGCCTTGATGTGATGTGATGTGATGTGATGTACTAACTAACATTCATATAACCTTTATGGGAACTAATCACATGCTAATCTTGGAATATATACAAATTGATGTTCAAATATTGATTATGAAGATGTGAATGGACTTAATAATTGCTTTCTAGACATTTTTTACTCTCCTCCTCCTCCTCCTCCTCCTCCTCCTCCTCCTCCTCCTCCTCCTCCTCCTCCTTTATGTTTTCCTCTTCTTAAATATGATAGGTTGTAGAGTAACATGCAGTATACACAAACACACATGTATATTTCATTATATTAAGTACTGTACAGAGGATGTGTGTAGTGTATAACAATATCCTACTAAACCAATACTCTTTCAATTATCTTGTCTGCCTTCCTGTCTGATAATACTGCACTGAAGAAAGAAGAAAAAAAAAATATACCTAAGGATTATTCTACCACAAGGAAAATAATACACGTAAAACCAGATTTCAACCCACCAACCAAAAATATCTTATAAATCAAACAGTAACAATAACAAAATCATCACAAACGCAAACAATTTCAAAAACAAACAAGCCATCAAACAGCTGATCGCCGGGATTTAAAAATGGCGCTGGGAGGAAGGATGTAAACAAAACACTATAGCACCATTTGCCCGTCACTCCTCCTCACCGCCTCACCCTAGCAGTATATCGCCCTCATTCCTGACCCACGTGAGTATCCAGGGCCAGGTCAAGGTCACGAGATTAAGAGTGAAGGACGCGGGCAGCCATAGGTAGGGTCAGAAGGTCAATAGGAGAGGCTGTGACGCTAGAATATAAGGTTAAGTTGAAGGATCTGTAACGAGGTCATTGAGTGTGTGTGTGTGTGCGTGTGTGTGTGTGTGTGGGGTAAGGTGTGGTTCTTCATAGCATAGCATTGACCTTTTAAATCATTGATGTATATGTAGTGTATAATATTAGTCATAAAAGCGTAATTTTTTTTTTTTGTTTAGAGAAAAATGTTACGTCATGTACATTCACATACTTACTAAAAAAAAAATATATCCCGGGTTACGTCATTAATATTACACACTTATATATATTTATCGACTTATTTCTTACTCAAATAATGACTTAACTTGATCATTTATGGGTAAGGTAAATGCAAGCAGACCATACCTATGTTTATCACGTGTGAAGAGGGATTAAATAATTACCTTCCCTTACCTGTGTACTACTCCACCTCATTACACCTGGCTATTAGAACCACTACAGGTAATACGTGGCAATACAACTACCCAATTAACCACTCAATTAGCCTTCCTACAGTTATTAGGATACGATTAAGAGTAGTGAGTCATCTTGCATATAGTATTCCATTAAAACGATGCTCTTAACTAAACATAACTTCCTGGTTACGTAACACTTAACATTAGGAAGCGCAGTGTAAAGTATGTGAGTGTTATCTGTAAGGTGGATTCCGTGTGGTTAGGTAAGGTTGGGTTGGGTAAAAGACAGATTCACACACATCAATGACTCACAGCTAAGATATTACCGGGTGGGTGTGTGTGTGTGTGAGGAAGGGTACACACGGTTGGGTGGTGGTGTAGCAGTGTTCTCTCCTCGTGTAGTTAGCAAGCTGTGTGTGTAGTGTTGTGGTGAGTGTAGTGTGTTATACAGTTAGTTCACCTTCCAGCTGTTTCATGTTACCTGTACCTGGGTGTGGTTACAGTCTGAGTTGTGATATAATAATGGTGATAATGATAATGATATACACTTTATTTAGTCTTTTGTGTAATACAGAAAAGAAACTTGCTTTGTATTGGACTCTTACTTCTTTTTAGTATATAATTGTGTTTTCATCTCACCTAACCAGCTTCATCAACTTCAATGTTCGTATTCTTAAAGGACATATAAACCAAGACGATCAGGTCATTGTAAGACTTGACTTGATGTGTTTTTCAGTGAGTCACTAAACACTGGAATACCATACTGCAGGTTGTGAGACTTAGTGCCTTGTTCCATGGAAAGCATCAAGTGAAATGATATCAACACCATTGAAACTTTAGTGATGTTGATGTCATTTCAAGGATGTGCATTTTTTAGAATTTAGAAGAGGCTTTATATTTTTCTACTTAATTATGTGCATTATTTTTTTCCCCCCCCCAGGACAGCAGCGTCTGACTTGCAATGGGACCGCCAGTGTATAACCCGGTAAGTTAATCGACAGACTGTTCTTGTTTATTCACTTACTGCATAATTATACGAGTGTCAGATGAACTTTCCAATACATCAATACAATAAAACTTATAGTACAACTGTTGCCTTTGAATATCAGTTAATGGTGTAGTGAATGTTTTAAAGGGTTGTAGTGAAAGGTTTACGCTGCAAGACGCTATTAAAGATGTTTTAAATTCTTCCTCCAGGGTCAGCCCAGCATGATTCCCATCCATGGTGGGTTTGCTCCCGGCAAGATCCTCCACGTTACTGGAACTTTCTCCCCGGCTGCCAACAGGTGAGGGACATTCTCTTACCTCTTAATACTAACATCATATTGCAATGTAAGAACAGGAACAACAAGACTGATTTTTCTCAATTTTCAGCTTTGTCATGAAACTTCAGTCCGGACAATCTGGTGACCCAACGGATGAGATTGGTCTGTGTATCTATGGTCGTGTGGCCGAGGGGATCATTGGCCGCAACGCCTTCACCAGGGCTGCCGGCTGGGGCCAGGAGGAAGCCACCAACTCAGCTGCCTTCTCTCAGGGGCAGAACTTTGACATCACCATCCTGTGTGACACCATGTCATTCAAGGTGACTCCACTAATATGTGTTGTCATTGAAGTCTGTTTGAACTATTTAGTCATGTTAAGATAAGTTTTGTTTTGGGGATAGTTGAAAAATTATGAAACTATTTATGATTTGTCAAGATTTGTGGATGCTTTGTTCTGAAGCAAAAAATTTATAAAGCTTGAGTCTGGAGCATTAAGTTTTGTGTCTTTGCATTCTTTAAGGAACCCTCATGTCTTGCCTCCAGATTGCTATCAACCAGAACCACTTTGCTGAGTACAGTCACCGCACCAACCCAGCCACACTCAGCTTCATCAACATCGCCAGCACCAGCCAGGACGTCACCATAGCCTGTGTGTGGGTGGAGGATGGTGCAGGTGCAGGTCAGCCCCAACAAGGCTTCATTGCACCCCCCGTCTCAAGCTATGAACCCCCACCATACTCTGGAGGTCCTGGCTACGCCCCGGCCTACACCAGCGCCCAGGCCTACCAGCAGGCTGCTCCACACTATCAACAGGCACTACCACCACAGTCCTACATGCCGGGAGCCCCGCCGCCGCAGCAGTATGGTGTAGGTCCAAGGTTTTAGCAGCTCTTATGTTACCTTCTGAGTATTCCTCAGCAAACCAAGACTATTTACTTTGTGCACTTGTTATGATATACATGAAGGAAGCAAAAATTTAGGTTGGAAAGTGCACAATTTTAATCAGAGACAAAATTTTAAAAGATGTGAAAGAGAGTATGTGTGAAAGGGAATTATTATAGCTCTTTTTGAGGCAAAAATAAAAAAAAAATATGTGGAAGTGAGAAAGGTTTGGTAGACGTTGGTGAGTGAAAGCAGGAGTGGGTGAGAGGATGTGTGAGAGTGTGGGTGAGTAGCAGCCGTCACCAAGGAGGATGAGTGGTGAGCGAAAGAAATTGATGCGGATGAAAATATAGGTAGACAAGGTAAATAGATATTATTGTTTGTGATGCTGGAAGTGAATATTAGTGTATCCTTGACAATATTCAATCATCTCAGGTTTGATTACCACCAATCTCTGTCTTAGGAAGTATACTATATATATATATATATCATGAACATAGGCATATTCAGCTATTGTTTGTATTATCCCTAAATGTCGTATGACTGGGCATTTACATTTTGATTATAGAATTTCATTCACATTTATTGTGCACACACACACACACACACACACACACACACACACACACACACACACACACACACACACACACACACACACACACACACACACACACACACACACACACACACACACACTAAAGTATTTGTCAAAATTTTCAGACAGTTTAAGTGAAATGTAGTAATGATTAAGTGAAATACTTGAGTTTTTGAGTGCAACAAGGGGCTAAGTGCCACTTCCCTGATATAAGACTGTACTATCATTGTACTCAATCTTTCATCTGCTAACACAAAACAAAGTGTCCCTGTATCACAACCTTCACAAGGCCGAACACAGGTACAGGTACAGGTAGTGGCGCCTCACCAACACAATCTGATCACAGTCACACTATGAGGGGGAGAGAGGCGTCCATTCCCTTCTGTCATGGCAACTCAATCATTAAAACTTATTATGTTCTGCTCTGTTAGAAATGTAATGAGATGCAACTTTAATGTTATCATACATTTCACGTTCATCATTTAATTTTTTTTTATTTTCCTAGCTAATGTAATAAGGAAAATACGATAATAACATTGGATAATAATACTCATTCATTTTCTGCACTAAAATGCATAAAGAGGGAGGGAAAGCAGCCCCTTGAGATGGAAATACAGTAGAGTGGAAGGAGGAATCTCATGGTTGTGTGTAATGTGTTTGTAGTGAGGTAAGGGTGGAGTGTGAGCCGTTGGGGGGGGGAGGGGGGGAAGGCTGTGAGGTGTGGCTTGTAATACTTTTTAGTATGAAGACTAAGGGAGCGAGGCGAGGGTAGGAAGTGTGGCTCATTATTACCTTCATAGAAATAATGTTCAACTCAAAATCAATACTTATTTTTTTGTCTGATGGTAATACATTGTCACTTGTGTCCAGTCATATGATTAGTAATGATGTAATATTTTGTTTTGATGTCAACATTTTGATTATCTTTTGACTTTCTGATGTGGTTACTATACTCTATAATTATTTCCATGTGTTGGAACCTTAACTCAACGGTCCTTTTGGACACAACTGTAAAAAAATACTTCAAAGAATTTTTAATGGAAAAAAGAAAAAAAAAAATCATGTAAAATCAGATTTAGCAACTGTATAAAGAACCACTGCAATTAAATTATTATATACATCGGTTGAAAATTTTTAAATATTTTGAAAAATGTGATTCTTTTTGTTGCATTTCTTAATGTAATATTTTTGATCATGTCCCTTTTGTTGCCCTTGTTGCTTGCTATCATCTGCTGCTGCTTGGAAGACAGACTACCTTTGAGCCAACTTATAAACACATATACACACACACACATACACAATAAAAAGTAACTGTTAAACACTCTACTCATAGTATCAACATGGAAGAAAGAAAAAAAATGTATAGTCAATGATTAAAGATTTTATTAACACTACTCGTTGGCTTTTTAATTGATCACCTTATCTGGACTTACAGTACGCGGCTCCCCCCCCTAGCCACTCCAGCGGCGGGATGGGAGGCAAGGGTCTGCTGGGGGCTGTGGCAGGAGCAGGGACAGCCATAGCTGGAGCCTTGGGGGCCTCACACCTGCTGGGGGTGAGTGGAGCACACACACACTTGTTCCCAGAGTGGAGGGTGGAGGGTTAGGTGGAAGGTCAAAGAATTGTTTTACCTTTTCATCTGGTTTATGTTGATGCTTCATACTTCTTCAATTATTCATTTAGATGTGTTTTTAATGTCTCCTGTTTCTTAACCTGAGATGTGTTATATAATTCTGATTTTAATTATAGAAAATCACATGTGAAGAGAGAATGATTATTGAGAATTGTTTGCCAAAGAAAAGGATTAGCAGATTAGAAATTTCCTAATAGAGGGTAAAGGGATTACATGAATGGAAAGAAAATCAATTAATTAAGAAAATTGGTCAGTGAAAAAAATACATTGTATGAAAGGATCACACTTTGTAGTTCACTTGAATACTTAGAAAGGGAAGGAATACTGGAGACTTGTAGGCTATGCATGTTTATTAAAAGTTTTGTGACTATGTTTGTGTTGCAGAAAAAGTCCCATGGTCATAGTTACCCCGGCATGGGGGGTTACCCTGGCGTGGGGGGGTACCCAGGACACAAAAGTGGTGGGGGGGGCATCCTGAGCAAGGTGATGGGGGTGGGAGGCCCAGCAGCCAGCGCCGCCATGCTTACCAAGCCTGTGAGTACCAGGAGGGGGGGCCGGGGGGGCAGGGGAAGCCTCACTTACCCTCAACTATTACTATGTGTCATTATAGTGTTGTGTAATTATCTAGGTGTTGGGTGTGACTGCATCTCAATTACCAACTCCTTCATGCATGAGTGTAATGACCACCTTCCCCCCCCACAGAGTAAGGCCATGAAGTATGGTGTGCCCCTGGCTGCCATGGGCGCCGGGGGGTACATGGTGCACAAGGGCATGAAACACAGCTTCGGGGGCTTCCACGGCGGGCACAGTTCAGGCTCCGGGTCAGGGTCAGGCTCCAGCGAAGAGGAGTGAAGGGCCTCGCCGGGCTGACTCATTTCCTTCAAAAGGTAACATGTTGCATCGAACAAACACTGCACAGGTAATGAGTTAGAGTTTTAATACTACTAGTTATAACAACTATAATACTAACCTTCATACTAATGTGTTCATAGATAATATATATTTGAATCACAACTAATATTCAGTATTTACATAGATATATTTTTCAACTTAACAGTATTTTAACCTGTATAAGGTGGTGAGTAAGTGGTGTAGTAGTGGTAGTGATGGTGATGGTGATGGTGATGGTGGTGCAGTGATCTACTTAACAGGGTGAAGGTGAGGCGAGGTCTGGGTGGACACAAATCTAGTGTTAAATGGCTTCTTAAAAGGTCTTAAGCAAACTTTTATTTTTAAACTACAGGACAAGTAGAGTAAGACTGGAATATAATATAATATTATTTTATATGTGTGTGAATGATAGTTTACTAGAAGTGTGGAAACTAATGAAGTGACTATAGTGTATTTTCTTTAATGTTAAGCTGCCCAGTGCCTTGTGTTCTGCCATTGTGATGTTCTTAAACTGTCGTGCCTTCAACATAGTGTGAATCTCTTGACGGATTTAGTCTTTAAGTATTGTTGTTTTAGTTATCCACACTGCCTAAGAGACGGATACATAAATAAATATAAAAAAAGGACTTCTATATTAGTATGGATATAAGTATTTTTTATGTGAATATAGATTGTGGTTGCATCATATTGGAAGTATTGGTATATTTTGTATACATATAGTGTTTTTATCTTATATAGAGTATTCAATATACAAATGACATACAGTATCACCTCACAATGTACGCGTTCTGAACATGCAAACCTCGTACAATGCGAGGCTCCGCTACTTAAGGAAAAAACTCAAATAAATGAAGAATTGCAACAAATTGTACCCGAGGACTTGTTTAATGATCTGAACTTGGGTGAATCAGTTCCAAAATTGCCACAAATTCCACCACTGCCACAGGAATCAACACCTGAAATGACGGTTACTAAATTGTGGAAGAAATTCACCGTAGCTTCACCCAAAAAAACAAAAAACTAAAAAAACCTACTGGTAATTTTACAATCCGTAAACTCGCACATTGTGAAGTGATACTGTATGATTTTATAACTTTCACTAATTCTATGTATGTTCGATCCCTGTTGCCTGTAACCTGAGTTGATATTGTTCCATCCTTCAACTAGAGAGAGTTAATTTTTACTATATCTAGCTGGTATGTGTTCCTTAGAAGTCTTCCTACAAAAGGGTTGGATAGGATAGAAGAGTGTTGATCTATTTATTCCTGTTCTTGCATGTTGTAATCCTCTCATTTTCCTTTCTCCCCATTCTCTTTGTCTTCTCATTTAATTGTGGGTGTTTTCCTCTTTATTCAACACAACTATGATTCTCTTATTCAATTTCTTAGCCATTTTCCATTTTTATCATTCTTTTATTGTCGTCAAAACTGATTAGAGTGGTCTTCTTCTTCACCTTACTTGACATACTTAATTTTATACACATTTGTTTACTTTCTCCATCCATTCTTTTCTCAGGTAACTCATTTTAACTGCTTGTATCTATTATCTTTGTCCTGTGTCCTTCATGCCACACCCAAGTCTCACGTACATAAGTGACTATCAGTACAATTATTCTATCACATTCTCGGTTTTTTTTGTTTGCATGGTTGTCATTCTTTATTTCATTATACAGCCTTCGATATCAAACCTTTTTCCTCCTGTGTTCAGCTCTTTGTCTCATCTAACCTTCCTTGCTTCCATTTTTTACACAGGATCAAACAACTATTTAAATTCATGTACATCTTCCATTATTCCTCCATTAATTTCATATACTTTCAAACATTCAACTCTTCTAACTTTCCCTGCTTCTATTTTTTACACAGGATCAAACAAAGATACTTGAATTCATGTATTTCTTCTATTTTTCATCCTTTCATTTCACATACTTTCTTTTGAACATTTAATTCTTACTCTAAATGTTCAATCTAAATCAACCACTTGACTTTTACTCGTCTCAAACTTAACCATCTTACTTTTGTCTGTAATTACTTTCACATTCTGACTTTTACACTTCCTATTAAACACATCTGTCATCTTAGTCTGCCATTCATTTTCTACAATCAGGACTGTGTAACCATCGAATGGAATTGTGTTTATAACCATTTACCATCATCTATATAGCCTACACTTCCACTCCATCATTATCAACCTTTGCCTTCACCTTTTATTCCACCGTCCATGTATGTGTAGGTTCAACAGCCACATGGCGTCACACACACACACACACACACACACCTGCCTTATATGTCCTTGTATTTTTAAACTTTCACTCCTTTCTCCATTACCTTCATACATACATGTCTTTGCATCTTGATTGTAAACTTTGTTCCTATTCAACAAACTTCCACCACCTTCTCAGTGTTGATGATGCTACTTAAACTTTCCTTCCTTTGGGTGATGAAAGGATACTAGAGAGAATGAGGTAAATATTTACTGTTATTAGTTTTACTCTAACAAAGAATTTATATTTGTAAAGTTAAAGTTCTTTTATGTGGAGAACATTTTGATGTTTAGAAATTGAAAGTGTTGATGAAGGGTTTATTTAGCCACAACTTCCTTCACAAAGGTCTTCCTTCAGCACAAATTCAGTAAAACTTGTACAGAAACAAATGGCTGTTCATTGATAAAAAACATTGAGTGTGTTGTGTTGCATCTGCACACAACACACAACAGTGTAGTGTCAGCCATCTGGTTTCATTCTTAATGGTGCTGTGACGGTGTGATAGTATGGGCTTCCACAACACCCCCCCCAACCCCCCTTAGAGGTAGAGACAAGCTTACTCCCTCACCAGGCCTGTCTGTGTGAACCTTCCCTCCCACTCCTACAGACAGAGTTGGCTCCTCAGACTAGTGTAGTGGTGAGTGATGTGTAGTTGTCATTTCATTTAACGTTTCCAAGGAGAGTGAAGGACAAGTGTAGTGTTGTGTTCATGAATGTAGTGACTGTTGTTTGTGTAATGTAAGATCTGACCACCATGCATGTGTGGAGCCTTTCAAAATGATGATGATGATGGTGATGATTGAAGTGGATTGGTAATGAACAAAATGTGGCAAAGAGCTCTACGTACTTAGCCATGGTAAGTATAGTGTCATTAATGGTTATAACATTATTGTTTGACATAACTTGTGTGATGATATGACTCCAATTGGTGCAGGTTTCATGTAACTTTGTGACGCTCACACTCAAATGTCACGGACAGTTTTTAACATTCTAACCTATATATAGTTTGCAATATTATTCCTTCATGAAAGATTATTAGTTATTCATTATATATCTATATTTGTAATAAAATATTCCATGAGTATTGGTTTTCATGGAGTGTTACAGATAATTGTTGTTTATGTTTAACATGTTATTCCTTACTTCACTTCCTCCACTCGAGTCACAGTCATAGAATAAGTCACCAGGTTTTTTTTTCTTTTCTATATCTTGCACCTGTGGCGCTGGTAGGCTTGATGGAGACTCTCTTTAGATGGTCAGCCTCCGCCCGTTAGTAGCGCAGGGTTTTTTTCAGATTTTTTAGTGACGCCTCGTATTTCATCGTTCTCTTTGTTGTTGAGAGAGAGGCTCATGGTACCGCGGAAGCTCCTCAATGCATATAACATTGCAAATACCGTTGAGGATAGTGTTATGGCAGCATTTGGGTGATCATTGGCCACTCAGCGGTAATACCAAAGGAAAGTGGCCAGCAGATATCAGGACTCAAACTCAGGACTCTAGGTTCTTATCTTAACTTTGGTTTTTTTTTACAATTTTTTCTTTGTTTGTCAGCCACTCAGTAATAATTGATTACCGAATGTAGTTCACTGTTCGTGAATTTTTTTTTTTCATTAATAAGTGAATGCAACCTTGTATAACTTGTATGACTATAGCTACGTGGGGTTACAATGTATGCCGAACAGTGCTTGGTTTGGTGTAGTGACTCCTCTCAGCGCTGAGCCATTGTTACTTCATAGTCAAGTCATAGATTGAAATCAAAACGTGACTTTTCCCCGAAGGAGGAAACACAGACTAGAGGAATTGCTTTCTTTATTATTATTATTATTCAACAAGACTATGTATGATGAAACAATGAGCAAAGATACACAGAGGTGACAAATCAAGGAAGCAAGGTTGTTCCAGGGTGGCCGTCGGTGCAGCACAACACAACACAACCACCGCCGGACAACCTCAGCCAGAACAGTGACAGGAATAGTATAGGTTTGAGGGTCAAGTACATAGCGCTTCCAACACCCGCCTTCACTGCTTCCCATCACACACACACACACACACACACATCACTGCTGCCAACAATCCTTTGTGACAACCTTAAACATGACACAACTTCCATACAACATTTCAAAGTTTCTAAGGTTGAAAGGCATATATTTCAGCCTACAAACTTGGTGGAAGAAATCATTATAGTCAAAATACCAATATTCTCCCTCATGGTTGAAGTGTATTACTGGTTATTCATGTCCTTCAGAAATATAATCTCATGTAAGAAGAGAAAGTCATGCACGTAAATATGAAACCATTGTGAACAGAGACAAAATTAATATGTGCTAATAAAAAGAAACTAAGATATCACACAGACAGGAGTGGAATCTGTTAGCCACCCGCCTTGCCTGGTATGAGGGAGTGACATGAGCAGCAGGAGGCTCGGCTAAACAAACATGAAGTGAGCACTACTCTGATCCAAAGTGTTATGGCACCTAGAGGGCGACACAGCCTTGGCACTACTAAGGAAGGTGACTAGATCAATACATAAAGCCTCCCAACAGTCCTGCAGCACAACTATTACAAGGGTTCAATGGTATCAACCCATCTGTGATCATCTAACTTAAGTGTGATTTGAATATAACTTGTTTTGAAGGAAATATAATGACAGTCCAAAGTCAAGGTATCAATCCTACCTTACATATCAACCTTCCCACGCACTATAAATCAGTTCGCTTTAGTATTGAATGTTATGGTTGGTGTTTAAGTAAATGTTTCAATTTGATCGATGAAAAAAAGTTGTAATAAGGTATTTGAGTAACTTTGGATCACACTACCTAGATATTCCCTTGCCTGAGCCATTAATTAACTGTCAAGGTGAGCAGGTTAACCAAGACTCACACAACCAACTGTAATATAACCATTCCCTCTATGATAAAAAAAAAAATTATACAACAATACCCGAAGCTAGTAAGCCAAGACGATATAGCTGATCTAAGGTTAACGAGAAAGTATTATCCCTTCACCGAGGAGATCCTGTGAGTCTCAATCAAACTCACAATCTTTCAGCCGGTGTATAACTTTGACCTCTATTTCAAGCATCAGCGGTGACCTTTTCCTCTCATGTGACCACCTCCTTTCATCACATCTTTACTCATTGCTTAGTGCCACCCCCCGCGTCCTTTTAATGATCACCAGCCTAGCGGAGCACAATTTACAGCTAAGAGGGAAGGCGTAAGGGAACGATGCATTTTAAATCTTGGGTCTTTTCAACTTTTCTAACACTGCTTTTAGTTTTTATTGGATACAACTCTACTGCTGCAAGGGAATAAAGGGTCGTGTGTGTGAATGTAACGTGTGATAGAACCTTCTCTTTTTTTAGGACTGTTACACTTGTTAATGTGTATCTTTCCTCAGTGTGTGTGAATGATTTCCGTTACGTGTCGCTGCGTCTATGAATCGGTGGAAATATAATAACCACCCAGATGGTCGCCCTAGATATATGAATAATAAGTTTCCCTATTTCCCCATCCACTAAATGATAAAGTTATAGTGTAATTCCCCCACTCACTCAAAAAAAAATGCAAAAACATTCTCCTATTGTTAAATAATGATACAAAATATAAACAGTTCCTCTATATAATGCCGACTAGTCCTATCTACAGGTTTGAAGTGTCCTCCTCCACCAGCGCACACACACAACCCACCCCCCCCCCACACAGGCCAACACTCACCCACACCATACACTACAAGGCAACAAAATTCAAACTATATAAGCTTATAACACTTGTATTGTATTGTATTGTATTGTATTGTTATTCTCTCCCCACCTCCCTGATAATATTCATAACAAAGACTTAGATGAATGATGAATAACTATGAAGCACAATATAAAAAAAAAACCAATATATGTAGTTTTATTTTTTAGTTTCATTTTGTGGCTATATTTATTATTTTGATTTTTATGATTATTATTTTTTTTTCCATTTTGTTTCCCCCTTTTTTTAGTTTTAGTTTAGTTTCATAGATTTCATCGTATTTAGTGTTTTATTATTATTATCATCATTAACATGCTGGGAATCACTAATTGGTCTTCCTCTCAATGCATCATCATAATAATAATAATAATAATCAGTCAGACTAACAAAGAATCGACTCCTTTCACTGTACCAAAAACACACACACTTTCCACACACACCACCAAGGAGACAGCAGAGATCAATTACAGAAGGATATCCACACACCACCACACCACACCACCACACACCACCTTGTCCATCCACACACCAACACACACCAACACCACATACATTTTGATAATCACCTGCCTTGCATCACCTGAAGCCTCTGTTCCATGGAGGAGTGTAAAGAAAGAAAGAGAGGGAAAGAGTAAGAAAGAAAGAGAGAGTAACCCATAATTCCCTCCCCTTAGGACACAAGAGGGAAGGGAAGGTAACGTTAGAAGGGTAATAATGCGCCACAATGCCACCTTTTACGCCATAACATCAACACCTGAACAGTGATGCCCAAAGGTATTTAATCACCGAGTAACGTAAACACAGCGGCCGTTCACCTCGTAAGGAACCGCCACTCTGTCCTGCCCAGTATCCCATAACCTTGCTGTGGGTGTGGGTGTGGGTGTGGGTGTGGGAGGTCACGTGTCGGCCCTGCTGCACACACAACACCAAACATATCACAAGTACACTCCGGAGATGATCCACACGCACACGTAACCATCACAGGAGGATGTCGTCAAACTCCTCGGGCGTCTCCCCTTCGAGGAGGAATATTCTCCGTATAACCAACGCGATGAAGAGGATGATGGCCGACGACAGCACCAAGTTGTATAGGTAACTCTGACCCGACATTATGGAGGAGTGTTCCCTTACGTTATGTGTCTGCACCCCTTCCATTAATATCTCTGGGGGGGCGTCCTCAGCCTCTGGGGGACTGGGGGCCGGGGTGGTGCTGGGGGAGTCACTGGGTACCTCTTCCACTTCTGTATGGGAGGCTGGGTGAGTTGGGGAGTCAGTGGTGGTGGTGGTGGTGGTGTTGGAGGGTGTTGGGGGAGGTGTGGCGGCCTCACTCTTGGTGGTGGTGGTGTTGGCTTCCTCCTTCCCCTCCATCTGTGGCACAAAGGAACAGGTTACTAATGATGTGGAGGGAACGCACTTGTGAGGATGGCAGTTGTATATTTTTGTATGGAGTTAAGAGTCAAGATTATAGATAAGTTCAAGAAATTAAGAAACCACAACAGTATATAACAGTCACCATCATCACCACCATCACTATCACCATCACGTCACCATCACTCACCTTGACCGTGACTGCCACCTTCCCCATCACCTCCCTCGCCTCCGCCTGCAGCTCCAGGTTGTCACTAGTTCGTTCCCGCAGCTGTGCCAACACACACCCACACTGGGGGCATTGGTACTCCTGGGACCTGTACGTACAAACACACACACACACACACACACCATCAAACAACAAGAACCAACACTGAACCAACTCAGAACCAGAAGTAAAGTTAATGGAATATATCACATGAGATCAGACTGTGAGGTTGAATGAGGTTAGAATGACTTGCTTTTTTGCCAGTGCTGCCCTCTCAGCTGCCGTGTAGTCTAGTGAGCCTATGGTGCCGTTGGCCGGGGTGGGCATGAACCCGATGATGGCCAGGAGTGCCGTGCGGATGCTCCAAGATGGCTGCCATGTCTCGGGGTGGTGGCCGGAGATGCTGAGGCAGATCTTTTTGTTGGTCTCAAAGCGTCCATTTGGCTGCACGGAGAAAAAGATTTACAGTTGTTAGCGGAGAATAAGTTGATATATTACCAATTTTTTTGTTTTGCTTAAATATTACCATTATCTTTTTTTAATTGCAAGGAAGATAATTGACTCGTTTCCCTTTATTTAGCATCAGTACAGACAGACACAGGTATCTTTAACTTACCGTGAGGAATATAATGTTAGGTGGCTTCATAGGGTAGTCAGCAGGCATGATGATCCTGCCATGGTACACTCCGCCATCAAACTCAGAGTCAGCCGGTCCTCGAACGGTGAAGTGCCACTCAAACAGGTTGTCCTCGAGGGGCTGTGCATAGTACTCCTCAGTGGCCTCGTGCAGCTCCTTGGCCTCACGGAAAAGCCTCTTCACGGCTGTGTAATAATGTTTTTGTGTTACTACTAAATCTATGGATGTCTACTACAATAGCAAATAATACAAAGATAGAAACAAAGAAGAACCACTTAATTATATATAACCGGTGTCATTAACCAGCAAGAAAAGGTTATCAACAAACAATGAATGGACGGATTACTAAGAGACAGAACAAATAATATCAGATAAACAATTTAGACTCAGAACAGGAAGGTCATGTGTCACCAAATTATTAAGTTTCTACACAAGTGAAAAATATGACACAAGAAATGGATTGCATATTCTTGGTATAGTGTTGAGGACTGTGCCTCACACCCATGCTGGCTGCGGTGGACCAGCAGGGCCTGTACTAGTACCAGGGTCTGCCATGGCATCACCATTGTGTGGGGCTCAATGGTAGTGAAGGTTCTTACCACCCACCCACCCAGCCAGCCACCCATCCCTTTACCTTCCCTCACTGTCTCTACAATGTGGTGGTGGAAGGAGCAGTGTTCACTCATGTACACACCCTGGCATTGGACGTGTGGCTGTGTACACATTTCCTGCCACCTTTGTACCTATACACTCACACTGACACTTTAATTAACAAGACATTGGATAAGGTTCGGTACAGGTGATTACTATGAAAACTGGAACACATTGAAGAACTGTACGAAACAATCATGAAATGGATGCAAAACTACGTGATAGGAAGATAAGTCTGAAATAAAGGTAAACAGATAAATATCCTGTAATCTCTTCTTCCTTACTTATTATTTACTGTACCTGGGCATCTGGAGTTATAAGAGGACTCCATGTGTTGTATATCCACTCCCTGTAGTTATGTAAAGGTTGTTATTGTTGTTATTGCAGGTATTTAAAGGGAGGAGGAGAGCCACGTCTGTGTGTGTGTGTGTGTGTGTCTACTACAACACGTCACCAAAAGGACTCTGTTTACTGTCTGCGTCTAAATGCCTCGTAGATGTCTAAGGTAAGTAGTGTTATTATTGTTATTATCCATTATTGTTTGTTATTTGATTGTTATTTGTTATTTCTCATACGTTTTCCTGTTTTTGTTTTTATTTTGGGTGTTCCGTTTTTTTCTTCGTTTCTCGTAGATGTCTAAGTTAAGTATTTGTTTTTTTTTTGTCATGTGTGTTGCTTATGATTTGCTATGTATTGTTTGTTATGTGTTATTTCCGTATTCTCTCTTTTATCATTATTGTTATTTCGGATGTGAATCTTTTGCTTTTCTTTTTCTTCTTATTTTCTCCTCGTAGATATCTAAGGTAAGTATTGTTATTGTTATGTATCATTAGCTGTCATTTGTTATTTGTTATTTGTTATGCTCTTGTTTATTCGTGTTGTTATCCTTATTCTCATTTCAATTTAATCTTCTTATTTCTTATTTCCTTATTTCACATTCCCTCGTAGATGTCTAAGGCACATGTATTTCGTATACTACATAATTTCTTCTCGTCATATGATGCGTTCGTAGCAAGAAAAATGTTATAAAAATTTTGATAACAATAGATAATGATAAGATAACAGTGTACATTAAGTTAGTTATGAGTGTAATTCAAACTTTTTTTTTTTTTTTTAAGATATAACTAATTCCCTACCCACAAGGAAAGTCTGGAGTGGAAATACACATACACCCGAGGCTTGCACCATCACCATCACCATCACCATCACAGCTACAAGTCAAAGATTAAACACAATAGAAGCAGAAAACCTTATGAACTTTGACCAAAAATTCTATAACAGCCTCGAAAAGACACATTCGAGGGCGGACAAACAGCACACAAAGGCTTCCAAGAGACAGTTGTTAGTGGTCCTGAAAACACTGCCACACAAGCCTCCAGTACCACACAGTCCACAGTACAGTACCACACAGTCCACCGTCCAGTACCACACAGTCCACCGTCCAGTACCACACAGTCCACCGTCCAGTACCACACAGTCCACCGTTCAGTACCACACAGTCCACCGTCCAGTACCACAGTCCACCGTCCAGTACCACACAGTCCACCGTTCAGTACCACACAGTCCACAGTTCAGTACCACACAGTCCACAGTTCAGTACCACAGTCCACCGTCCAGTACCACACAGTCCACCGTTCAGTACCACACAGTCCACAGTTCAGTACCACACAGTCCACCGTTCAGTACCACACATTCCACCGTCCAGGAGTGCTGTGTTAATACCTTTTATACTGACCACCTCAAGTACAAAGAAATACAGGACAGGTGTGGAAGGTGTAGAATACCAATTAAGTTGACTGAGGTGATCATCCTAAACTCTCCACAAGTAACACAAGTAAGTAAACAAGCAATTAACACTAAACTTAAGATTGGTATTTTAGTATTTCTTAATGGTAATTATTATTTCTTAAAATGGATCAGAAGATATCTATATACGCCTAAAGAAAATGTGTTCGTATTATTATATATAGATAACATTGATATATATGATAATGGAAGAAAACTATTATAAGTACCTTGGAATTACTACTATTAAGTGTAGTAAAGAGAGAGAGAGAGAGAGAGAGAGAGAGAGAGAGAGAGAGAGAGAGAGAGAGAGAGAGAGAGAGAGAGAGAGAGAGAGAGAGAGAATCACTTAATTAAACGGTCTGTCATTCATCATGGTCTTGCGGATCACGCGCTGGACTTGTGATCGGCAGCCATTACCCTCCTGGAGAGAGCTTGCAACTCATTATAACCCGATCTATGGGCAAGACTGTGACCTTTCACACACACACACACACAGACACAGACAGACACAGACAGACACAGACACAGACACAGACAAACACAGACACAGACACAGACACCGACAGACACACACACACACACAGACACAGACACAGACACACAGACACAGACAGACACAGACACAGACACACAGACACACACACACACACACACACACACACACACACACTGAGTTACAAAGCAGTGTGTGTGTACGTCTCCACCCATTTTTATTTTTTGTGTGTGTCAGAATTATCTATAGTTGGTGTGTAACACTCTCTCTCTCTCTCTCTCTCTCTCTCTCTCTCTCTCTCTCTCTCTCTCTCTCTCTCTCTCTCTCTCTCTCTCTCTCTCTCTCTCTCTCTCTCTCTTATTGCATCTGGCTCAAACATCCGGCCATTCTATCCTTTTTTCTTTTTATTAGTGTGTGTGTGTGTGTGTGTGTGTGTGTGTGTGTGTGTGTGTGTGTGTGTGTGTGTGTGTGTGTATGGGTGTGTGGGTGTGTGTCTGTCTGTGTGTCTGTGTCTGTGTCTGTGTCTGTGTCTCTGTCTGTGTGTGTGTGTGTGTGTGATTCAGGCAATGACTCACAATAAAAAAAAAAGGAAATTACTCAGATTTCTTCTTAAATTCTTCTTATT
>JAPQNM010000011.1:1422365-1429865 GCA_029783475.1 Metacarcinus magister | reverse complement strand
GAAGTATTTTAGTGACATACACAACAGCCACAACATCCTACACGTCCTCTCCTGCTTCTCCTTCTATCATCCTTATTATCCTTCTCCTTCTTTCTCATTTAATTACGTACCAATCTAATGTTTATTTCTCCTTTACTTTCTTTTTCCTTTAGTTACATATAAATTTCTTATTATTATCTTTTATTATTATTCTTTCCCTTCCATTACATATCATACACTTTCATTATTATTATTATTATTTATTCACCTCATTATCATTTTCCATTTTGAGTTACGCATTTATACATGTTTTAAATTTTCTTTATATATATATATTTGCCAGCCATCGTTACCAATATAAACAATAGACCATAACATTTTCATTCACTCCTAATGGTAATACTGTAGTTACGCTCCTAACGGTATTAATAGGTGACTAACCGACATATTTGTTCCTCCTTAGGAACGCTATTAAACTGTTCATTGTCTTGTTTACTGTTGTCTGTTTGTCTTGGTTTACGCTTCCTGGTGCTCTTCTTTCCCTTGTGTATGCTGGAGGTGGAGGAGGTGGAGGTGGAGGAGGAGGAGAAGGAGGAGGAGGAGGAGGAGGAGGAGGAGGAGGAGGAAGCGTTCTTATGTAATATCTTGTTATATGCTTTCCTATGTTTGTGCAATTTTCTCTGTTTGGTGTTTGATTTTACCGCTCTGGTGTTTTTATTATTATTATTATTATTATTATTATTATTATTATTATTATTATTATTTACTTTTATTTTTAGTATAAGTTCCTAAGTTTTATATTCGATTTTGTGATCATTTTTTATTTTGATCGTGATTCTTGTGTTTTTTTTTCTTCCTGTTTGTAAGGTGTGTGTGTGTGTGTGTGTGTGTGTGTGTGTGTGTGCGCGTGTGCATGTGTGTGTGCGTGTGCATGCGTGTGTGTGTGCGTTGAGATGCGTGACAGATAGTGACGCTGTGTTATTTCTGCCCAGTCATTCATTGCTAAACACACACACCCACGCACACACACACACACACACACACACACACACACACACACGATCTATGGTGAATCACTGTATAGGTAGTTTCTCTCTCTCTCTCTCTCTCTCTCTCTCTCTCTCTCTCTCTCTCTCTCTCTCTCTCTCTCTCTCTCTCTCTCTCGCTCTCTCGCTCGCTCGCTCGCTCTTTAAAATTATGACGTTTCAAACATTCTGATCTAACTTTGAAGGTCTTTTCTCATGTCATACACCCCCCCCCTCCCCCCCTCCTTCCCCCCTCCCCCCTCCTTCCCCCCTCCCCCCTCCTTCCCCCTCCTTTCCCCTTAATTCCTTTCACGCATTGTAGTGGGTGGGAGTGAGGCGTGTTAGAGGGGAAAGCAGAGGTGTTGTAAGGGGATGTGTGTGTGTGTGTGTGTGTGTGTGTGTGTGTGTGTGTGTGTGTGTGTGTGTGTGTGTGTGGCAGGGAAGGGGGTGTGGGTTAGAGGTAGTAGGGGTCTGGTTAATGGTGAAGGGATGACTTAAGGGGTAACACAACACAAACACAAAGTGAATGCAGTGAGTAAGTAATTCTGTTGAAACACACTGCTACAGATACACACAGAATAAAACACACCCACACACACACACACACACACACACCTTATTAATATTAACTAACTACACCAAACAAACATACTAAATACTAAAAACATATAGGATGATAATGAACGTTCTTAATTCCTCACTGTACGAGGTAGAAACATACCATATACAAAATACTAAATACAAAATAATATAAAATAAAACAAAACACTAAAAAAAACATGCTAGGTGATGATGATGATAGATGTTTTTAATTCTACACCTACTGAATATTAAACACTAAATATTAAGAGCTCGTACGATATTGAGCAGCAGCAGCAGTAGTAGCAGCAGCAGTAACAGGTGTGGAGGGAACAGGATATACACTTGTGCCTCGCAGGTGTACACAGAGGTGCCAAATGTACCGTGTAAAGGGATGCAGGGTTGATTTCAAAGGGGTTAAGGTGTGATTTAAGGGGTTAGGGATCATTTCAAGGGGTTAAGGGTGATTTAAGGGTTAAGGGGTGTGATTTAAGGGGTTAGGGGATGATTTAAGGGGTTCAGGGGTCATTTAAGGGGTTGAGGGGTGATTTAAGGGTTAGGGGGTGATTAAAGGGGTTAAGGGGTGATTTAAGGGATGATTCAATGGTTAGTTTTTTTTCGGTTTTTATATATTTTTTGTTTAGGTTTAGTTTTATTTTATTATTTTATTTATTTATTTATTTAATTTTGTAAAGGGTGAATGAGGTGATTACATGCACATTACGTTTTCTTTTTTCCCTTGTTTTCTGTCTCATTTTTTTTATTTTTATATTGTGTTTATTCATATTTTCTTATCTCTGGTTATCAATTTCCTTGTTTACCTCTTTATTTTACTTTCTTCTTTCTCTTCTTCTTCTTCTTCTTCTTCTTCTTCTTCTTCTTCTTCTTCTTCTTCTTCTTCTTGTTGTTGTATTTCAGATGTAAAGAAAAAAGAGCAAATGGTAACTTTTCACATCCTCTTAAAATATTCGAAACACGATTCGAATCCATTTTGAAATCAGCTTCGTTATACCTCCTTCTTCTTCTTCTTCTTCTTCTTCTTCTTCTTTTTCTTTTTCCTATTCTTATTATTATTCCTATTTCTTTTCTTATCCTATTCATCATCACTTCTTTTATCTTCATGTCTTTTTTTATTTATTTATTTTTTTTGTACCTCCTAATCGAATGGTCAAAAATAGACATAACTAGACAAATACACGTTTTCCTTGAGTTAGTGACGCATTCAGTACAAGGATAGGACAAGGAAGGATGAATACAATGAGTGAGTGAGTGGGTGCTTGAGTGAGTGAGTGAGTGGGTGAGTGAGTGAGTGATTGAGTGAGTGAGTGAGTGAGTGAGTGAGTGAGTGATTGAGTGAGTGAGTGAGTGAGTGAGTGAGTGAGTGAGTGAGTGATTGAGTGAGTGAGTAGATGAGTGAGTGTGAGACATTTATAGGAATGACTAGAATCCACTTAACAAGGAATTCGAACCCAGGTCTCATAAGTGTCGAACATTGGGGTCATGTAGCTGCGTGTGTGTGTGTGTGTGTGTTTAGAATTATGTATATACACACACACTCCTTCGCACACACACACACACACACACACACACACACACACACACACACACATGGGCTGGCTGCCAAGGCGAGCGATATTTATAACGTAAACTTCATCTCGTTCAAGAATGTATCGATGCGGGTTTTTTTCTTCATTATTATTATTATTATTATTATTATGATTTATCTTTGAGCGAATGACGTCACGCCTCTAAAGGGTAACGAACGTAATTGATAGTGTAACGAATGATGATGATGATGATGATGTTGATGATGATGATGATGAAAAATTATACTGAAAAAAGGAGTTAAAAGTCAAAATATCATCGTAAGAAAATAGAAGAGAAAAAAAAAAATAATGATAGATACAAGAGGAGAAAAATATTATAATTACTCGAAAAATGTTAATAATAATAAAAAACTATTAATAAAAGGCACACAAAAAAAAAGATGATTTATGTAACGTGACTGATTATGATAATAAAAATTGAAAAGGCGAGGATACTGCATGAATGGAATGTTTAGCGAAGATGACTTAAGAGATTATGAAGAAATACTAGGAGGAGGAGGAGGAGGAGGAAGAGGAAGAAGAGGTAGTGGTGGTGGTGGTGGTGGTGGTGGTGTTGAATGAAGATACTTAAATAATCTAGTGTTAAGCGGTTAATGCTATTTTTTCTGAAGGAGGGAGGAGACTCGAGAAGAAAAGGACAAATTAGCCTAGAAAGACGTGGAGTTGAGGCTGTAATGGCGGCCTTTCAACGGTCAAAATTAAACATAAAAAGACGTCAATGGGAGAAGAAAAAAAAACGATGAAAAAAAAAAGACTCGTGTATATATATAAAAGTGATATATTTTTACTTTATTTATCTCACAACTTTATTTTTTTTTTATACCAGAATTACATAAAAAAAAAGTTAAATAATTTCTTCTTTAAATTTTGAGCAATGTTTGTTTATTTTAAGCTCGTTCTCCTTTGCAATTTTTTTTTTTTATATAATATTTATCATTTATTTTCTTAAGTTAAATATAAACACATAACTATTTGGGTGAGTTATATGGGTCAGTTAAGAGGAGAATGTTTATATATGTGAGTGTGAGGAGAGTGGAGTCAAGATAAGAGAGAGAGAGAGAGAGAGAGAGAGAGAGAGAGAGAGAGAGAGAGAGAGAGAGAGAGAGAGAGAGAGAGAGAGAGAGAGATAGAGAGATATGTGAATAGGGGTATGTATAGTAACAGTGTGTATGTGGGTTGTGTGTGTGTGTGTGTGTGTGTGTGTGTGTGTGTGTGTGTGTGTGTGTGTGTGTGTGTGTGTGTGTGTGTGTGTGTGCGCGCGATACTTTGAGAATTACAAGTACCTAAAACCTTCTTCCTTTCTCTTTCTATCTGAGAGAGAGAGAGAGAGAGAGAGAGAGAGAGAGAGAGAGAGAGAGAGAGAGAGAGAGAGAGAGAGAGAGAGAGAGAGAGAGAGAGAGAGTTTTATGGGAAGAATGGAGGCAGAGGGAAGAAAGATTAGTAGAGATAATTTACCACCGCCATCACCATCACCATCATCACTACCACCTCCACCACCACCACCACCACCACCACCACCATCACCACCACCATCACCATCACCACCACTACCTGTATCACCTGTCTCCTTTATCGTAGATAAGGAGAGAGAGAGAGAGAGAGAGAGAGAGAGAGAGAGAGAGAGAGAGAGAGAGAGAGAGAGAGAGAGAGAGAGAGAGAGAGAGAGAGAGAGAGAGAGAGACATTTATCATGGTATAGTAGTTTATTTCCTCTACCTCCCTTCCCCTTTATTCTGTTTTATCTCTATTCATTCTTTCGTTCTTTTTTCTTCTTCTAATTCTTATTCTCATTCTAATTCTTATACTTTTTTCTTTTTTTGGTGCACTTCTCAATTTCTGTTGTTTTTGTTCTACTTCTTCTTCTTATTATTATTATTGTTATTTTTTGTTCTTATTATTTATTTCTTTTTCTTTTTCTTTTTCTTCTTCTTCTTCTTCTTCTTCTTCTTCTTCTTCTTCTTCTCCACTTCCTTTAACTACTGGAAATCCCAAACTCTCCCTCCCTCCCTCCCTCCCTCCCCCCCCCTCTTGTATCCTTCGTCATTCTGGGTGCGTGGCAAATGAGGAAGAGGAGGAGGAGGAGGAGGAGGAGGAGGAGGAATACAATGGAATACAAACAGCAACAGACCCTAGGCTCCTTGCGAAGGCTGTTTGATATAACAAGTCTACATTAACTACTTGAATTAGTGAAAGGATAGTACAGTGGAAGGCTCCTCCCCTCCCACCCATCCCTCCAACCGAAGCTGGCAGGAAAAGAAGTGATACCATGTAGTATAGAAAAATTACATGGAATTTACGAGGAGAGTGTGAAATAGTAAAGAATTAGAATAGAGGAGGATACTATACTATACTATACTAGACTAGACTAGACTAGACTAGACTAGACTAGACTAGACTATCACTAATCCTGGATGGGGAATAACTTGAATACAGTAACAATTGCTGCCACTACACTTCTCATCTCACATATAAGGACACAAGGTTAATCTCATAGACATAGGCTTTATAGACGCTCATATTGTTTACTCTAAATCGTATGCTCATATCAAATGGGAACCAGTGAAGTAGACGCAGACCAGAAGGACTCGTACTGTTGTTCAGGTAGAGATTCGAGGAGGAGGAGGAGAGGAGAAGGAAGAAGAAGAAGAAAATAAGAAAGAGAAGGAAGGAATAGAGGATGAGGAAGAATAATAGGAGGAGGATGGGGAAAGAGAAGAAGAAAATAAGAATGAGAAGAAAGAATAAGTAGAGGATGAAGTAAAAGAATAGGAGGAGAAAAAGAAGAAAGAAAATGAAAGAATGAGTAAAGTTTGAGGAAGAGGAGGAGGAGGAAGATGAATAAGAAAAAAGTATAAACGAAGGAAGGAGTAGAGGATGAGGAAGAAGAAGAAGAAAAGAAGGAGGAGGAGGAGGAGGATAAGAGCATGAGCCACTAGATTGAGGGGAGGGAGGAGAGACGAGGAGAGGGGAAGGAGGGAGGGGGGGGAGGAGGGAAGGGTTAGAGGAGAAGAGGGAAGAGGGAAGGAGACTGTATAGTTTGTACCTTGAAATTTGCTTGTTTATTTGTTTGTTTGTTTGTTTGTTTGTCTGTATTTGTCTGTTAGTATTCGTTGTTGTAAAAAAAAGATATATATATATATATGGTGTTTGTCAAAAATGAGAGAGAGAGAGAGAGAGAGAGAGAGAGAGAGAGAGAGAGAGAGAGAGAGAGAGAGAGAGAGAGAGAGAGAGAGAGAGAGAGAGAGAGAGAGAGAAGGAAGTGTACCATTACTTACAGCAGTACAGTCATACACATGTCACGGCCAGGGTCATGTTGAGAAAGAGAGAGAGAGAGAGAGAGAGAGAGAGAGAGAGAGAGAGAGAGAGAGAGAGAGAGAGAGAGAGAGAGAGGTCATATTAAGGCTTATTATTTATATTCAAGTTCATTTCAATTCATGTCACGTATTTTTAACCTAATTGTTTTTTTCAACTGTTATGACATTAAATACAACGGATAATAATATTTTCTTTACAATTTCAAGAAACAAAAAAAACAAAAAAAAAAAAAAAATAAATAATATAATATGTAAGGAAATGCAATGATTATTATTATTATTATTATTATTTTGGTACAATAGTTTGAATAAGTTTAGTGTTTTATTTGTGTTTGTTTAAGATACAGTAAGTGATTTTGTAATAATATAACTAGAGATGGTATTATTATTATTATTATTATTATTATTATTATTATTATTATTATTATTATTATTATCATCATTATCATCATTATTTTTTTTTTGATACTACTGTTATTATTAATTTGCGTTCACTCACTCTGTTTTGAAATTGAATATGTAGATTATCACGTGTGTGTGTGTGTGTGTGTGTGTGTGTGTGTGTGTGTGTGTGTGTGTGTGTGTGTGTGTGTGTGTGTGTGTGTGTGTGTGTGTGTGTGTGTGTGTGTGTGTGTGTGTGTGTGTGTGTGTGCATGTGTGTGATGGCGTAATAGACTCGAATTTCAGGGAACGTAAACTAGATAGATAGATAGAGAGAGAGAGAGAGAGAGAGAGAGAGAGAGAGAGAGAGAGAGAGAGAGAGAGAGAGAGAGAGAGAGAGAGAGAGAGAGGACGTTGCGAACTACAATGTAATGTAGGACAAGTAGGCGTTCTAATATGAGCCAAGGGCGTGAGGTGAGTAGGCTCTCTTCTCTCTCTCTCTCTCTCTCTCTCTCTCTCTCTCTCTCTCTCTCTCTCTCTCTCTCTCTCTCTCTCTCTCTCTCTCTCTCGTTTTATTTCTCATATTCTTTCCTTCAATATTATTTTCCGTTCCTAC
>JAPQNM010000011.1:1389865-1414865 GCA_029783475.1 Metacarcinus magister | reverse complement strand
TGGGAGCGGCAGGTAATTAGGGAGGAAGGATGTAATTAACAGGTGGATTTCCGGGTCATTATATCTAAACTGTTTTTTTATTATTATTTATTATTATTATTATTATTATTATTATTATTATTATTATTATTATTATTATTATTATTATTATTGTTGTTGTTATTATTGTTATCATTACTTTGGAAGAGAAATATATGGAAATAGATAGCCAGAGAGAGAGAGAGAGAGAGAGAGAGAGAGAGAGAGAGAGAGAGAGAGAGAGAGAGAGAGAGAGAGAGAAACAGATTATAACTTAATTACCATCCTTATGCCTCTTTAACAGAACAACAACAGTAGCAAACAATGAAACAAACAAACAAACAAACAAAACAAACAAAACAATGAACCATTTAAAAAAAAAGTAGAAAATTACCTCAAACTTTACTTACTTAATTTTTCTTTGTATTACGTGACAGAAGAAAAAAAAATTAGCGAGGAGATAAATTTCGCGAAGAGGGGAGATTAAAAAAAAAAAATTTGACGAGGGTATAAATTTCGCGTTTCCCCCTTCTTCCTTTCCCCTCAGTTGTGGCGGGTGGGAGCGTCGCCCCATCACCTGGAACTACGCTCCCTGGAGGATGAGGGTCACGTGGATATTTGGGGAGGAACCGGAAGTTACGCCCAGGTAAGGCAAATCTCACCTGTGTAAATGGATGGTGTGGTTACATCATCACCCGCCCCCCCCCCTCCGCCCCCCTTTGTACACCTGCCCCCCCCCTCATGTACACCTCCACCCTCTCTCTCTCTCTCTCTCTCTCTCTCTCTCTCTCTCTCTCTCTCTCTCTCTCTCTCTCTCTCTCTCTCTCTTTCGACATCACCTCCCCCATCAATGTGTCTCAATTACTATTTTTAACCCCCCCCCACCCTCTCTCTCTCTCTCTCTCTCTCTCTCTCTCTCTCTCTCTCTCTCTCTCTCTCTCTCTCACTCTCTCTCCATTATTACCTCCACTTCCCGTCATCCATATCTCCACCACCACCATCATTATCATCATCATCATCATCATCATCATCATCATCATCATCACCACCACACCATTACCTCACACCTTCCCCCACGTCCTGATCCACCTCCCCCCCCCCAACCACCTCCACCTTCCTTCCACAGGTGATGGTGGAGCCTAAAGCGATGGAGAGGGTGAAGCGAGCCTTGGTGGAGGCCGGGGTGGAGCATAGCGTGGAAGTGGATGACGCTCTTGGTTTGGTGGAGAGGAAAACACCACGCAGGGAAAAGAGAGCAGCAAGTAAGTGATGGAAGAGGAGGAGGAGGAGGAGGAGGAGGAGGAGGAAGAAGAAGAGGATTTATACTATCATTATCAGTATCTTTTTTTTTCTTGCTTCTCTTCCTCCATATCTTCCTCCTCTAGAAAATAAACTACTACTACTACTACTACTACTACTACTACTACTACTACTACTACTACTACTACTACTACAACTACAACTACAACATTTTTCCCTCCTCACAGACCGCCTACCAATGGAATGGAACTCCTACCACGATTACAATGACATCGAGGACTTTATCGCTGTTATGAACCTGACTAGCGGCGGGTACCTACGGGAGGAGGTGGTATCGCTGACAGGTGAAGGACGTCCTCTCAGGGTCGTAAGGATAACTGACCCTACAGCGACAGGACCCAAGAAAAAGATCTGGATTGAGGCGGGTAAGTGAACCTCGTTGTGGATAGAAAGGAATTGAAGGAGGTGAAGAAAATAAGTAATAAGTGTTTAGGTGCATAGGAGCTGCCTTGTGTAGGTGAACTGGCCTTTTGCAGCCTCCTTATTTTTTTTACGTTCTTATGAAATGGGTTAAGTTAAGGATGAAAATAAGGATGGATAAATGATATAGACTTAAAGATGAGTAAAGGATGTGAAGGGGTGGTGATAAATTAGTGGAGGTTAAACATGTATTGGTGAGAGAGAGAGAGAGAGAGAGAGAGAGAGAGAGAGAGAGAGAGAGAGAGAGAGAGAGAGAGAGAGAGAGAGAGAGAGAGAGAGAGAGCTGACAAGGGATAGAATGAATGATGAAAAGCCACAAAGAGGAAGGTAGACAAGGAAGTAAAGTAGATGGAACGAAGTGTATCATTCTATCTATAAATAGTAGTCATAATCCTATGTATTAGAAGCCGCGAGAGAGAAAGTTGATACATCCCTGCACCTGGCCTAGTCTTAATCCCAGGAGATGGCGACCCTTCCAATTATCGGATTAACAGGTTCATGTTTTCTCAAACTCCCTAGAGTCCTATATCACCTTTCCCGCAGGTGTTCACGAACTGTGGATATCACTCCTTATCCTTCATCCCTCGACCCAGTAAAAGTTCTCTGTCACTCATCAGTTCACGGCAAGCAGTCAGTCTGGATAGAGGTCCTTCATCCCTCTATCCAGGCTGCTATCAGATCCAAATCAGATCACCTTCAGACTCTGGCGAGATCAGTCATTCGGTCCTCTCAGTCACGACTTCAACTCAAAACCTCTCTCGGCTACATCATATCAATGAGTCGGTATAAACAAATCAAGATCTCAAGAATTATCAACCTTGTGTTACCAATCCCTTGCCTGGATTGGAGAAACGAATCATCAAATCGATTCTAAAATACTGGTGGCAGCGGTGGGATGATGTCCTTCTAAGCGACAAAAGAATCCAAGTTTTCACAGATCAAAAGCTCGCCTTCACCGCCCATCGCCACCCATCACCGCGTGCCATCACCGCACGCCCACCCGTCACAGAGCGCCATCATCGCGTGCCCACCTCGCCCCTGGCATTCCTCGTCTGCGTCTCTGAAATTACGACCCTTCGTCGCCCCTTCTGCAGTAGTCTCCGCTCAAGTGAGTCTACCGGAGTGAGTATCATTGCCTGTTCCTGTCCGTCTCGACGTCGACATAATCAAATCATCACGGATCATCGGGAACCCTCTCTCCCTCAAAATGCATCGTCTACTTCAAGTAACCAGTCCGTGTGGAGGCCCCTCATTCCTCCACTCGAGGCTGTATCCTCATCAGGCAGTCAGCAAGTGGAAGTACTTTCCCCCTGCCTCCTCATCAGTCTCTTCAGGCAGTCAGCAAGTGGAAGTACTTTCCCCCTGCCTCCTCATCAGTCTCTTCAGGCAGTCAATCAAAGTGGAAGTCCTTCCCCCTGCCTCCTCCACATCAAGTGAGTTCAAATCAAGCTAGCTAGAGTAGAAGCAGTCATTCAGTACCTCTACTCGTGTTGCCTTCAGGGAGCCAGCTCAAGTGGGACACTCATCTTCCACTCCAGCTGATTCCTCCACAATATCGTGTGGATATCAAGCTAGCTAGAGTAGAAGCAGTCATTCAGTACCTCTACTCGTGTTGCCTTCAGGGAGCCAGCTCAAGTGGGACACTCATCTTCCACTCCAGCTGATTCCTCCACAATATCGTGTGGATCACTACTCAAATCATCACGGATCATCATCACCCTCTCCCTCCTTGGCTGAACGTGTCATCTCTCAGACACCTTTCCTCAACGGACGTGATCCCTAATATATCTGCAGCCTCCACATCAAGTACATCTTCACGAAATTAGGTATTTCTTAATTATCATTCCCAGGGAAGCGCTGTCATCCGCTCCCATTTCTATGTACCTTCTACTTCAAAATTCGTGTAAAATGATCTTGCTATTCAGCTGTATCACGTATTCATCGTATCAATTCAAATTCGTGTAAATTGCTCATATCATGTTTCCTGTGTCATTTTCTACATGTATATATATGTATGTTTCCTGTGTCATTTTCTACATGTATATATATGTATGTTTCCTGTGTCATTTTCTACATGTATATATATGTATGTTTCCTGTGTCGTTTTCTACATGTATATATATGTATATTCATATTCAATTCTATGTACTCGTATTCATGTGTTGTTTGTTGCATTGTATAATTTCCAAACAACTTCATTTTCAACATTCCCCCTCTGTCTTTTCTTAACATACGAGGACGTATGTTTCCAAGGGGAGAAGCATTGTATCATTCTATCTATAAATAGTAGTCATAATCCTATGTATTAGAAGCCGCGAGAGAGAAAGTTGATACATCCCTGCACCTGGCCTAGTCTTAATCCCAGGAGATGGCGACCCTTCCAATTATCGGATTAACAGGTTCATGTTTTCTCAAACTCCCTAGAGTCCTATATCACCTTTCCCGCAGGTGTTCACGAACTGTGGATATCACTCCTTATCCTTCATCCCTCGACCCAGTAAAAGTTCTCTGTCACTCATCAGTTCACGGCAAGCAGTCAGTCTGGATAGAGGTCCTTCATCCCTCTATCCAGGCTGCTATCAGATCAAAATCAGATCACCTTCAGACTCTGGCGAGATCAGTCATTCGGTCCTCTCAGTCACGACTTCAACTCAAACCTCTCTCGGCACATCATATCAATCAGTCTGTATCAACAAATAAGACACAAGATCTCAAGAATTATCAACCTTTGTGTTACCATTCCTTGCCTTGGAATGAAGAACAGAATCATCAAATCGATTCTAAAATAGAAGGAGGACATAGTCAAAGAGGAAGAGGAAGAGGAGGAGGAGGTGAACAGCTAGGAAAGTAAAGGAAAAAGAAAAAGATGAAAAAAAAGACCTATTGAAAACACACCCAACAAGTCATTATCAAAGTTAGAAAGAGAGAGAAAAAAAAGTTTCCAATAATTTCTTAAGTGGATTTTCTTTGATCATTAACGCTGCTGATAGTGAGATAACAAACACAATGGTGAATATCTATTAATGCTATCTTATCTCTCTCTCTCTCTCTCTCTCTCTCTCTCTCTCTCTCTCTCTCTCTCTCTCTCTCTCTCTCTCTCTCTCTCTCTCCTTGTTATTCACTTCGTCGTCGTCTCCTTCAGGTATCCACGCTCGTGAATGGATCTCACCTGCCGTCGCCACCTACATCATCCACCGCCTCTTAAAAGACCAAAACTGGCAGCCTCTCCTGAGTGTGACCGAGTGGTATATCGTTCCTGTGGCCAACCCCGACGGCTACCAATTCTCCTTCCGTGGGGACGCCAGATCAAGGTGTGTGTGTGTGTGTTGTGTGTGTGTGTGTGTGTGTGTGTGTGTGTGATGAATAATAACAACAAGCCTACACTAACATAACAGGACCCTTGTATGAGGTAATGTTACTCACCCTCACTTTCTCCCTTCCAGGCTGTGGCGCAAGAACAGACGGTCCAACGGGGACAATGGTGGGTGCAAAGGCGTCGATCTCAACCGAAACTGGGACCTCAAGTGGGGTGTGGGCGCCTCCGGGAACCCTTGCAGCGAGACGTACAAGGGTCCCGCGGCATTCAGCGAGCCTGAGACACAAGGACTACAGAATATGATGAGGCAGGTTGGAGACATCGATCTCTTCATCACCTTCCACAGCTTCGGGCAGACCGTGTTGTACCCTTGGGGATGGACGATAAAGGCCCCAGCGAACGTGAAGATGCTGAGGAAAGTCGCCAAGAAGTACACAGACATGGTGAAGCAGGTGTCCAGCGGGTCAACTACGTACACTACTGGCGGGTCGGGTCCCCTTTATGGCCTGGCTTCCGGTGCTACAGATGACTGGGCGTACGGTGAGCTGGCTGTCCCGCTCTCCTACACCATCGAACTGCCGGATGAAGGTAACTTTGGGTTTTTGTTGCCTGAGAGTCGCATCAGCAGCACTGTGAAGGAGACCGCGGCGGGTGTGTACTGCATGGTGAGCTTCATCGCCAACACGGGTTACTGTGCTCCTCGACGCACCAGGAACCATTCGTGGGCATTTCGTAGACAAACACCAAGATTCTGGGGCTGAAAACCTGCCTCCTCCATCCCTCTGGCGAACCGTCGTGGCGGGTTTGTTCGTCATTGCGTCCTCCACCCGTCCTGCCAACGGCGTCTTCCTACAGGCGTTGGTTACAGCTGCCTTTGTTTACCCTCTGTTGTTACTTAATTCCTCAGTCACGCTGGTTCTCCCTAAGGTCAGGTCAGGTCAGGTCAACACGCATCATGTTCGCCTTCCTTGACCTGAGTAGTGTGTCTCCTGAGCCTTGTCTGCTGCTGTAACAACGCCAAGTAGTGAACCATCATATCCCTGCACGCACGGCGACGCTCGTCCTCGCTGGCTGGGGAGAAGTTAGCACTCCAAGAGACGCCCACATATTTTCACAGCCTCACGTCATTGTTTTAGAGATAGTTCACATCAGAGTACACCTTGATTAGTTCCAAGCGGCGAGTTTTGTTGTTAAGTTATTAGTTAAGAACCGTTTATTATGTCCAATGGCTGATCTTTGAAGCATCACACCGACGATTCACGACACAGCAAACCATGCGAGGCTTCACTTGTCTTCCTGAACCACACCCAAGCCAGTGACGAAGGTAGACAGACTGTAACGATGTGAGACCAGGAAGTAAGAGCACGGGGAAGAGGATGAAGATAAGAAAAACAGTGAAATATAACCAAAGAAAGCTAAAGGAAGTGTAGTAATAAGGATAATGAAAGTTGTATTAAAACCCCATTATCAGTTGAGATTATGTTCGAATATTTTTGTGGAAGTTAAATTTATTGAGTTTAGCTTAGTCTCCCAAGGCCAGCTGTAACATGTTGCTGTCTTTGTCAGCACTTGACTGAATACTAATGCACCGTCGTCCTGCCTCGCCATGATCACGTGCTGAGTCAAGCGAGTGTCTGGTGTTGTCTGGTGACCTCAGAAAGTTTGCGTTAAGGGTGTGAGAACTCTTGTGATGCTCTTTTTTTTCCCTTTCCTTTTTCCTACAAGTTTTTTTCTTATTATTATTTATCCTTTTGGCCGCTACCACCATCACCACCATTACTGTCATAATCCATAACAGCTATACACCTACACCATACACCACCACAACACCATCGCCATCACCATTACCACCACCACTGCCACCACCAACATGTCACCACTAGTAGCAAATGCAACAATAAATGTACAAGGATACACATTTTGTAGATAAACCAATGGCATTATAATTGTAAGATAATGTGAGTTTGAATAGATAACAATAAATAAATTATATACTATCATGGTGGTGAATTTCGTGGCAATGTTGACATTCTTTTTGTCGACATAAACAATCGTACCAGTTGTGACAATTGTTATACTTTGTTATTTCATTCATGGATCTTTCTTTGTTCCGTCTGTTTTTTCCAATTGTAATTGATGTTTCTATAAGGTTATGATATATATATATATATATATATATATATATATATATATATATATATATATATATATACACACACATATATGCTTTTTGTAGTCGTTTATTGTCGCTTGTTTTACTACTTATTATTTATTGTATTACATTTAGATGTTTTTGATGATTTCACCGGTTTATTAGTATGCCCAATGTCTCACATTTTAAATATAAATCTAATCGTGAAGTAAAGTTCTTTAACTGAACGATTTTGTGTTTGCTGGTAGACACAGGCCACTTGATGCTTCACTCGGTCATCAAACGGATTCGGTTCGACTCGAGGCTTGATTGAGCATAAAACTATCTCTGTTCAAATATGTGAAGGTAAAAAAAGTTATGATCATTATTATCCTTTTTTATTACACCAACCTTTCGTGTTCTTGAAGATGAAAAGCTTTTGTTGGCGAAGGAGGATGCAAGAGTGACTTGAAGATTTTTTTGTGTTTTTTCATCCCATTTTGACCTACAGACAAGACGGTGAAGGTCGTGGCGTCGTGACCTTGGATAACCTTCTACCTCAATTGCCTGTCTTGTTGAATAAAGAAGACTGAAAACACTCCTCGTCCTGTCATGAGAGAGAGAGAGAGAGAGAGAGAGAGAGAGAGAGAGAGAGAGAGAGAGAGAGAGAGAGAGAGAGAGAGAGAGAAAAAAAAGAGAGAGAGAGAGAGAGAGAGAGAGAGAGAGAGAGAGAGAGAGAGAGAGAGAGAGAGAGAGAGAGAGAGAGAGAGAGAGAGGAGAGAGAGAGAGAGAGAGAGAGAGAGAGAGAGAGAGAGGAGAGAGAGAGAGAGAGAGAGAGAGAGAGAGAGAGAGAGAGAGAGAGAGAGAGAGAGAGAGAGAGAGAGAGAGAGACATTATATGGAGAATAGTTTGAAATTAGAACGATTTAAGGTAGAAATTTACACCTCAAGGCCAAGCAACAGTGAAAGTAAATGCAGGACTCAGGAGTGACAGTAGTGTGACCGGAGGAGGTGGGTTGAGTCCTTTCCACTTGTTTGTTTATATATTCACTTACTCATCTACCCTATTTACTCACATACTTTAAATGATCATAGTAGTAGCATTAATACCATATAAGCCATGATACAACATTCAGCTCCTTATAAAACACATTGATCCCTTATTCGACCTGTGTCTGTATCATTTATAGTAGTGTTTACATCATTATAGCAGTGTTTACATCCTCTACACCTGTGTTTACATCGTCTTTACCCGTGTTTGCATCCTCTATAGCTTTGCATCCTCAATAGGAGTGTTTACATCATCTATAGCAGTGTTTGGGTCTGGCATCTATAACAAGTGTTTGTTTACGTGGTGGGAGGAAGGGCGGAGTCTGTCACCTCCTTCCCTTTCACTTTACACACAATTTATGAAGCTGGAAGGCGTATTTACCACCTCAACATGTTTTTCCAGCCACTAGTACCACCTCCACCGCCAGAAGAGGAGGCGGAGGAGGAGAAATGTGAGGAAAATAAGCCGGAGGAAGAGAAATTTGAGGTGCAATTAAGAAGACCAAGAAATACTAGTCAAACACCTAGAAATGAAGAAGGTGCATTAGGGCGTCCTAGGCCTCTATCACGCCCACATGATACCTTACAGAAAATTAATGAAGATGAGGGTGAAGTAGGATCCAGAAACTCACGTACAGGGTATAATTTGTCTGGGTATTTATATAGAATTACCCCGTCAATGAGTAATAAGATCCACATGCCTGCCTTGAAGGGGCTAGGAAGTTCCCCCAAAAAGAGGTGGTTCGTGTACTCGGATAGTGTGTGTAAACTGTATTATTATAACCAGAAGAATGACTCTGAGCCTCTTGGCATGATTGATATAGCACTGGCGACCTTCTTCTTCGACCCTGAGAATAAAAACGAAGGCCAGTTCAGTATAAGGTGAGTGAATGTAGTATGATCAAATGAGAATATGATTTTTAATGGCATTTTAGTGTATAAGGTGAGTGACTATAGTATGGATGATAGGATAATGAAATAAGTGAATAAATACAATATAATGAGAGAAAGATTTAAGGGCATTTTAGTGTATAAGGTGAGTGACTATAGTAGAGATATAATCGAATAAGTGAATGAATACAATACAATGAGAATACAAAACGAAGGGGATTTCAGTATAAGGTGAGTGAATAGTAGTAGTAATAAAATAATCAAACAAATTAATAACAATGTGATCTGTAATGAGAGTTAGGTTAGGTTAAGGACTTCAGGCAAAGTTAGGAAGGAGGAAACACATTAGAGAAAAAGGGAATGCAAGTTACTAGAATCAAGGTGAAGTATATGTATGTTGAACTAGTGAGAGGGAGAGGTAGGATGGTTCGGAAACTTAGCGATAGGCAAGATTGAGGTGGTTATGGGTAGGTAGATAGGAAGAGATGAGGGATGAGACTTATAACAGAAGGATGCTAAGGATGGATCTGCCACATAGGAGAAGAGGAAGGACAAAGATGAGGTTTATAGATGCTGTGAAGGAGGAAAATGTAGATGACAAAGTTAGATAAAAAATAATAAAGAAATCGAAATACTTGAGAATATATAGTTGTTGTTCTGTAACTTGATAGTCCTTATATTAGATACATTATTGGTTTGGGTAATTCCAAGATTAGTTTAAGGAAGTTAGGTTAGAGAATAGCTAACTAATATTTCCTTCAGATGGGGAAACAAGGCTATGATGTTGTTTAATGAAGTGAGGTGAGGGAATAACTGTGATATTTCCTTCAGATAGGGAAACAAGGGAAACAGGAAGTGAGTTTAGGGAATAACTGTAATATTTCCTTCAGATGGGGCACTAAGGAGATGGTATTAGACGCATCCTCAGCCAAGGGACGCATGTACTGGCTTCAACAACTCCAAGCAGCGCGGAGAGAGTACAGTCACCGCCGCACCAACACCAAGACTCCCACCAGCAGGACGGCAGCCACTGGGGTACATACATATTATTCATGTTAATATTCATATACTCCTCCTTCCCTCCTCCTTCCTACTGCTGGGGTACATACATATTACTCATATTATATTATTATACATATACTCCTCCTTCCCTCCTTCTTCTTCCTGCTGAGGTAAACAATTTTTTTTATGCTATTGGATAATGAAAAATAAAAAAACGTTATAAATGAAAAAAAAACACTTGCAATTACCTGTTCCCTAAAGATGAAAGAGTTATCAAAAAAGGGATGTCTAATTAAGGTTGCAGGTGTGTTGATACTCCTCTCTTAAATAAGTTCAAATCATAGGTAGGAAGGTGGAAATACAGATTCAGGTAGAGAGTTTCACCTTATTATTCCTATACACCACCTTCCCTTCTTCCTCCTCTTACTACTCATTTACAATACTCATATATAACTAAACCTGTGCTACTTTACACACTTTTTCATTAAGGTATATAATAGAAAAATCAAAAAATATAGGGAAGTCTTAAATACCGTACATAGAGTCACCTTCTCCTTCCCTTCTGCAGCGGCCTGAGTCTGGTTTGATACAGGACGACAGCACTGCCCCCGGAGAGACCCCAGACCCCCACCACGACCTGCAGATGCCCATGGTGCGACCTACCAACCTGCTGCCCACTAACCACACCACACCACTCTCGGTCTCGGAGGTCCTGTCAAACCTACTGCCACACCCGCCAAGATTATTCCGAGCAAGTTCCAGCAGTGAGCGTGAGTGTTAGTGGAGGAGGAGGAGGAGGAGGAGGAGGAGGAGGAGGAGAAGGAGAAGGAGAAGGAGAAGAGAGAAGAAGAAGAAGGAGAAGAATCAATCACCTCTTTTTACCCCTTTCTCATCCCCCCTTCCCCCCCTTCACAGGTCTCACGTCACCCTCAAGTCCTACTCCAGCACCACACAACGCCATCAGCTCCCCGTCAGAAGACCTGAGCCTCGGTAACCTGCGGAGGAAGCTGAGGTCCTCCCTAAGGGTCCGCAAGTCTCAGGAGGCGAAGGAGACGACCGCTGATGTGACCAATACTCACAAGCCAATCACCTGCAAGAAGTGTGAAGAGGTAATTGTAGTTTATTTATTTATTTATTTATTTAATTAACTGTTTTTTTCCTTGCTTCTGAGAGATTGTAATGTTGATTTTCTTATTTTTTTTTAATTTATGAAGTGTTAAGTTAGGTTAGGTTAGGTTAGGTTAGATGATGATGATGATGATGATGGTGATGGTGATGATGATGATGATGATTAATGGTTACAGTTACGCGGTGACCTCACAATGATGCAAGAGGAGCTATCCACTGCCGAGGACAAGTACGAGGCGTCCAGGGAAGCCATAGAGGTCCTACAGAAGGAGTTAGAGTCGCTACAGCAGGAGAAAGCCACACTGTAGGTCCCTCTTTACTTAATGTTGTTGTTGTTTTTGTTTCATTAGTAAAGTTTATTAATTTTTCTTATATGTTGTATGATATTTTTGTGTTTTTTTTATTTTATTTCTATCTTGCTTCCATTTATTTATTTTTAGTTTTTATTTTATATCTTTCTCTTATTTCTATTTTTTTCTTCTTTTTTTCCGATTTCTTATGTATATAAGTTTTTTTCTTCTTCTGAGTTTTCATTTTATCTCTTTTTTCTTCTCCAATTTCTATGTAAATCTCTCTTTCCTTTTTCTTAGTTTGTATTTTGTCTTTTTTTTTTTTTTTCCAATTTCTACGTAAATCTCTCTTGTTTTTTCTTATTTTTCATTCCATCTCTTTTTTTCTCCAATTTTTATGTGTCTTTTTTTCTCTCAGTTTTTAATGATATAACTCTTTTTTTTTATTTTTATTTATTTATTTATTTATTTATATATCTTTTTTTTTCTCCCCCTCCATAGGATCACCCTGGAAAGGAGTGACCTCACAGACCACCACGTTATAGAGATCCTCCGAGGGAAGGACCGACGCATCATCCAGCTGGAACACGAGGCCCAAGTGTCAACCAATGAGATGGCCCGCCTCGAGGAGCACCTCACCAACGCACACTCCCACCACGAACACCTCACCGAGAAGCTGTCTATGCTGTACTGTCTCATTGAGGTGCGGGAAGATTGCATTGTTATCATAGTTATTAAAAAAGATTAGGAAGATATTATTGTTATCGTAGTTATCCCTTAATATTCACAAGTTAGATATTTATCGGATTTAACTATTTACAGGAAACGTTACCTTAATAATTATTGATATTTACAGGTTTTCTTATGCCATTACTAATCCTTTAATTCCTCAAACATATATAGACCAAAAAATAATTAAACATTCCTCCATCTTTTGATCTCTCCAGGCCAAGGATGAAGCCATTATCACCTTAACTCACCAGATTGATGAAGCCAAGTCCCTGATCCCTCCTGACCCGGCCTCTCTCCCTAACTCATCCTTCTACGTCTCCTCAAACTTCATATCCTCCCCATCCTTCAAAGACACCTCAAACTTCATCACGCGAGGAACACAAACATCCGAGAATGAGGAGGATGACCTGAAGGATGCGCTGGAGGCTTATAAGGCTCAGAATATCTTCCTTAATAAAGAGATCCTTGAGCTTAATCTCCTCCGCAAACACGCTGCAGAGAGGGAGGATAAGCTCATTGAGTAAGTGTTTATTTTCCTTCCTTCGTTTTTTTTTCTTCTTCTCATTTTTTCTTGTTAGTACATTTTTGATTTATTTTGTTTGACGTTTGGTTGTGTAGTTTGTGTATAGTTTACCTTTGACTCCTTGTTTACGGGAAGTGAGCATCGGTTGAACTCAGGAATTACATTTAAATTATCTTCTTATTGTCTATTACTTAGTTTTTTTTTTTATATATATTAGATTTATGATGAAAAGTTTTGATTATCGCAATTTTTCCAGTATTTCTATCAACCAATTCCCTCTCAACACCTACATACACCTATACAGCCTATGAACACACTTTACTACTACTTCTGAGCCACTCATCTCCCTCTCACCACCCACCAGAGAGTCAAGTGATTGGGAGGCTAAGTTCTACCAGACCCAAAGCAAGTACCTTCTCCTCCTTAACGAGCTGCACTCACCCCAAGACAACCAGCACGACCGTTCCATCGTGTCACAGCTGCTACAGGACGTGGTGGGCGCTACCGACCCACCCAATTTAAGGTGAGGTTGTTACGTCACTTTGTATGTCTAATTGTGTGTGTGTGTGTGTGTTTGTGTGTCTGTGTGTGTGTCTGTCTCTGAGGTGAATTGGTAGAGTTTGTTTTCTTTTTCTGTTTGTCTATTTTTTTTTCTCTGTCTGTCTCCCTTTCTCTCTCCCTCCCTCCCTCCCTCCTTCCTTCCTCATACCCTCCCTCACTTCTTCCTCTCATACCCTCCCTCTCTCCCTCCTAACCTCCCTCACTCCCTCCTCATATCTTCCCTCTCTTCCTCCTCTCATATCCTCGCTCTCTCCCTCCTAACCTCCCTCACTCACTCCCTCCTCTCATACCCTCCTCATGCCCTCCCTCCCGCCCTTGCAGAATGGTACAGAGCAAAGGGCGTGAGTATGATGAGTATGGCTTCTGCATCACAGCCCCAGATGATGAGTCACTAGTGGGCAAAGCATCTTACCTCCAAAAACAGTCACAAGCTCTCGCACATCAAATACAGGTAATGTCAGATACGCACACGCACGCACATGTGTTTATATCTACTACTAGTTGGTGTGGGTGTACATAAGGGTTTTTGAATTATTTGTTTGCTTGTGTGAATTGTGTTTTTTTGATTTTTAGATTTTGTTTTGTGTATATTGATTTTTTTTTTACCATTTTGGATTTTGTGTTTCTCTGACTTATGTTAATGTTATTTTTTTTTCTATTTTTGATCTTTTGTTCATTCGTATATCATCTTATTTTGTACTTTTTTTCTTCCCTTATTCTTACCCGTTCCTCCTTACCTCCTCCTCTATACCTACTCTCTTTACCGTGTCTTTACTTCTCCTTCTCCTCATCCTTTTTCTTCTATTTCACCCTTTCGTTCCTTCGTATTTCCTCTCAATTTCTTCTTCTTTCTCCCCTTGTTCTTACCCATTCTTCCTTACCTCCTCCTTCTACCTCCTATGTCTTTCTTTCTCCTTCTCGTCTTTTTCCTTCCTTTCTAATTCAATCGCCTGACTTCCCTTACCATCACACAGGTCGGCGGGGCATTCTGGGAGAGCAAGTGGGAGAGTTTTCTGGCAGGTACAAGTGCTAAGGAACTACCCACCTGCACTGAACTCAAGTACCTGATTAGAGAAGGCATTCCCTACCAATACAAGGTCAGGATAGGTGGTGGAAAGGTGTGGGTGAGGTTGGTGTTTCAAGGTCAAAAAGGGTTGTATTTTTTATTTACTTATTTTTTTGTATGTCCTTAACTTGTGTATGTACGAAATAATAACACACACCCACCCACACACACACCTGCTAACGACACTCTCCTCAACAGGGCAAGGTGTGGCGGCTGCTAATTGATGCCCAGCTGAACCCACTAAGATGTGCTGTACCGGCCACCTATTACAAGGACCTGCTCTCGTGCCTCACATCCTCCCCATCCACTAAACAGGTGTGTCAGGGTGGGAGGAAGAAATAAAGAAACATATGACTTACTTTTAATGTCTTGCACTTACTTTACTCCCATTAACTCCCTCCTTTACTTCCTAGATTGAGCTTGACCTCCTTAGAACGCTGCCCCACAATAGACACTACGAGACCTTACACTCGGATGGAATTGCCAAGCTGCGGAGGGTCCTTCTAGCCTTCTCCCGACATAACCATAGAGTTGGATACTGCCAGGTGGGTGCATGAGTAAAGGTGGAGGATGAGTAAGTGTGGATAATGAGTAAATGTGGATGTTTGTTTGTTTGTAAGGATATTAATTGATATGTAGATGAATTGTGTAGAGAGGAAGTGGAATAAAAAGGGTGGATGAGTAAGTGTGGATGATGAGGAAATATGGATGTTTGTTTGCTTGTAAGAATATTAATTGATGGATAAATTGCATGGAGAGGAAATTGGAATAAAAAAAAAAGAGTGGATGAGACTGTAAATATGGATAATGTTTATATCTCTATGCATCCACTTCTATAATATTTTCTTCACAAACTCTTCATCATCCTTCCACTTCTTTAATATTTTCTTCACAAACTCTTCCACTTCTATATAATTAATCTAAGTGACCTAATTAAACTCCCAGGGTCTGAATCGCCTGGCTGCCATCGCATTACTCTTTCTTAATGAGGAAGACGCCTTTTGGTGCCTCATCTTCATTGTGGAGTACTTGATGCCGCCTGATTACTACAACAAGAACTTACTCGGCTCGCAGGTAGACCAGGTAAGGACAAAGATGTGAATTAATTACCTATATACCTGTTGGTGTGCCAGTTTTTTTTAGTCGTCCTTGTAAAGTGAGTGAAAGAAAATGGGGTTGTGTTTTTTTTTATTTTCTATTTTTTTTATTTTATTTTGTCACGGTTGTAAAGTTAGTGTAAGAGAATGGAAGTTACAGTGTTTTATTTTAACTTTATTTTAACTATTTTTTAGCCACCCTTGTAAAGTGAGTGAAAGAAAATGGGGAGTTACAGTATTTTATTTTATTTTATTTTATTTTAGTTTCACTTTGTTTTTTCAGTCATGTTGCGCACTTTTTTTTATATATTTTTTTATCCATATAAGTTCTGATATATCCTTTTACCTATCACTTCTTCTATCTTACTTCCATTTCCTTCACCTTACCTCCTTACCACTATCACTACTACTACTCTTATTTCCATTTTCTTTATCCTACCTTCCTTTTTAGTGCATATTAACCCCCTTAACATAACACGAAATACATCCTTCCCCAGAGAGTCCTGAAAGATCTCGTGGCGGAAAAACTCCCAAGACTCAACTCCCACCTCGCTCGCCACGGCCTTGACATCTCCCTCTTCACCTTCAACTGGTTCCTGTGTGTGTATATTGACATCATCCCACCCATCACCTACCTCACCATCTGGGACTCCTTCCTATACGAGGGATCAAAGGTAGGGAGAAGGGGAAGGAAGGGAGGGAGGGAAGAAGAAGGAAGGGAAGGGAGAGATCAAAGGTACAGGAAAGGGAAACTAGAAGGAAGGGAAGGAAAGAAGGGAGGGAGGTAGGGGATAGAGTGAATAAGAAGGGAAAGAAGGAAGGAAGGGGAGTGAGATAGAGGCGTTGAGTGGCAGGGCGCGGCAGGGGTGGCAGGGGAAGGGAGTGTACATTAGTGGTGCATCATTCAGTCAGTCAGTCAGTTATGTATAAGTTTTAACCAGTCAGTCAGTGAGTAACATAATGGTGGTGTTGTTATACTTCCTTTACGTTCAGTCAGTCAGTCAATGAGTCACGTAATGGTGGTGGTGTTCTGCTTTCGTTAGGTTCTGTTCCGGTACGCGCTGGCCATCTTCAAGCTGTGCGAGGAAGGAATACTTGAACGTTGTGACTACATGGAGATATTAAACTACCTCAGATCAGTGCCAGACCCTATCACGGACATACCCAGGCTGCAGGAGGTAAGTTTCCTTATTTCTCTTTTTTTTCTCTTAAGTTTTTTTTCCCTCTCTCTTTCTCTTTCTCTTTCTTTCGCTGGTTGAATTAAAAAATATATAAAGTTTTCTCTCTTGGTGTTGTTGTAATAGGTTATGTTATTTTGTTTTCATTGTTTTGTTTACTTTGTTTATATTCTTTATTTCCTCTGGTGTTGCCTAGCGCAGTGCTTTTGTTTACTCGAGATTACAATATACTAATTTTTAAGTATTACAAATCAATTTCATACAAGCTTATTATATTCTTATACTACTTTCTATGTATTTATGATGTATTTTCTATCTTTTCCATTTGTATAGATGAGTAATTGGTATATTTATTTGTTTGTTATTGTTTACATTGTGTTTGTTTACTTTTACTCATGGGGAGATTTTGTTTGCGTTACTTAAAGTTTGTCCATTCTATAGTTGCATTCTGAAGGTGGTAAGTAATAATACATAGCGCGAATAAAACAAAGAAAAGAATGAAAGTGGAGAGAATGATGATGAAGTAAGTGTTTTGTCATCAATAACCTTCTCATCTATATCATTAGTAACCTTTCCATAACCTTTACCTCTTCTGCATTATTGTTTTCATTGTTTTATGTTCACTTTCATTTTATAGCGTAACTGCAATGTACAAATAGGTATGTCCCTTCGTAATGACTGACTCTTTTTCCATTAATTAACGTTCTCCATTTCTCAAGATAAGATGATTTCAGTTTTCTCTCTTCTATTTTCCTCTTCCTCGTTCCTTCTTGTTCCTCTCTTCCTTCTCTTAAAATAGCTTCAGTTTTCTCTTCTATTTTCTTTTTCCTCGTTCCTTCTTGTTCCTCTCTTCCTTCTTTTAAAATAGCTCCACTTACCTCTCTTCTCTTTTCCTCTTCCTCGTTCTTTCTCTTTTCTCTCTTCCACGTCTTACAAAATTAAGGAATGAATGAGACAGTAAGTGTATTGAAAGACTTTATTGCTCCAAAACTTTTGACGTGAGAGAGCTGAAAGTGAATTGAACCCAGAACGCAGTGCTAGACAGGACAGGAGCTTTAGGAGGGAGGATGGGGGAGGAGGCAGGCTGTTACTCAATGCTTAATGCAGCTGGAAAAAAACAACAATAAAATACCCCTCACTTGCACCCTCCCTGATCCTTCTGTTAATACTAAGAGGTTACTAGTTAATACAAAGAGAATCTGTCCCTGATCCAAGTTACAAGTGGCTGTTGAGTTACCAATTTAATCAACACTGGCCTTAGAGAGGTAATAATTGAGTGTTTTTAAATTTCCAAGATAATTTTTGAGCTAGTGAAGAATCTGAACGTGTTTGAGGAAATGTTTCAAGTCTGTGTTTCATGTTTGGGTCTGACAGGAGGCCTCAGGGAAGGGGTAAGGTAAGGGGATACCATCAAGAAGAGGCGAGAGGCGGGAGGCTGTTATGTCTATGAGAATGGAGTTACCTAGCTTTATGTAAACAGCGGAGCAGAGGGAAGGGGAGTTGCGTCTTAATTCAAAGTTCAAACACAAGCACAGGTGAAGCTGAGGCTGGATAGTAGTAATAGTAGTAATAGTAATCATAATATACAGTACACACACCACCCACACATCAAGTGGATTACCGTCCATCCTAACTGCTAAGCTAACACACCAGTTAATCCTTGTTTCCCCGCTAACTATGTAGAGAACTGAGAACCCAAGGCTGCCAGAAAATTGTCCTTTGTGCCTTGGAACTAAACTCCTTTTTTTTTTGTTTATATATACTGTACTATGTTGTGGTGTTTGTCTACATGACTTGATGCTCTTTTATCTATGGTTTGTTTGCATCCTATTTTGAAAACTTTCTGGCAAACTGAACTTGTGATTTTTTTGGTATAAATTGAGGTGATGAGACACCTGACTTATTTGTGTTCTGTTTTATTCTCTCTCTCTCTCTCTCTCTCTCTCTCTCTCTCTCTCTCTCTCTCTCTCTCTCTCTCTCTCTCTCTCTCTCTCTCTCTCTCTCTCTCTCTCTCTCTCTCTCTCTCTCTCTCTCTCTCTCTCTCTCCTTTGCTTTTATCTTTTAGTTTTCATCAATTACAATCAACTTCCAAAACACAAATTCATATTATTGTAACTGATTATTTTTTTCACTTCCTAAATTGATGTTTTTTTTTTTCTCGTGATATATATTTTTTACTGTTGTTATCACTCTCTTCTTTCTCCTCTTTTTTTTTCTCTTTCTCTCTTCTTTTCTCGCAATCACAACACTGTTTAAATTGAATAACATTGTCACTCTTTTTGAAATTACCTCCGAGAGAAATGAAACACAATACTTTCTCTCGCACCTTCTCCCTATTTTGTGTATAATTAGTATATATTTACGCATGTCTAAAAACAAAAGAGCATAATGTAGTTGTAGGGTAATTAGGTATGCAGTTATTATCCATTAATCACATAATAATACTTGGAATGCTACTTGTATGTGTGTATGTATGTATGTATGTGAAGTTCGTAGGAGAGTATAAATATTGGTTACACAGTTGATGTATGGATGTAATATCGCTTGATGCTCTTTTTTTTCTTTCTATCTATATTGTTATGTTATCTATAGGTGTTTATCTCGCCGCCTTAGTTCATGATTGAGTTGATGCAAAGCTGAACAAGACTTTTTTTTTTTTATTCGAAGTTATCCCTGAATTTCACCTCCCATTTTCTTTGTTTTTTTATGGTTTATTTTCCTTGAAGCATGAAAAGTTGTTATATAGAGTCAAGACAGATTTTCTATAGAACTGCAGGTGAATATTCGGGACCTTTTCTAGTATGTAGTGTTGGTGTGTGTGTGTGTGTGTGTGTGTTCGTAAAGGATGAGCAACCATATTAATACTGCCGGCAAAGTTAATACAATACTGCCTTGTGTTATGTAGTGTTGCTAATACCTTATTATACTACTATTACATATCTTAACACCTTATAGCAAAAAAAAAAAAAAAAAAATAGAATAGTGTACGTATGCACATGTATGTATATGTATGTATGATTTGGCAGTCACAAAATATTAAAAACCCACAAGTTATATCGAAATAAATAATCATCACCACACTACAACACCATTACCACATCACCATCATCACCATCATCATCATCATCATCATCACCATTCACCCTAAAGGAAAGAATTTAAAGTTGACGAGCTGCGATGGCGCGGTGCAGAGCCTTGTTCCTCTTTTCCCTCCTCTCCCTCTTCTCCTTCACCTTATCCTTTGACTTCTCCTTGCGCATGTTCTTCTTCCAGCCGTGTTTCTTGGGGCTGAACTTCCTTTGGGGCTTGTGTGCCTTCCCCTTGGTCTGGGGCTGTGCTGGGGGTGAGGGAAGGGCTGAGGCAGGGCTAGCGGGTCTATGCAAGGTTTTGTTTGCCTTGTGTGTCTTGAGAGGTCGTGGAGTGACATGAATTAGCCTCTCTGACTCCATGGAAATCCCGTCCTGGTGAGAGAATTAGGATTAGGTTAAGGGGTTAAGGTTAATGGGTGTGTGTGGAATTTATTATTTTCTTTTATTTATTGTTATTTCCGTTGTTTTGATTGTTGTTGATTGTTTTATGAGTTTGGTTTTGACACTAGATTGGGGATAGTGTTATGAAGTGAAAAGTGGATTTGAATATGTTAAATGCAATGATAAATGGACTTGGTTTATTATTCTAATTTGTATTTTTTGAAAGAGTACGACATTTTTACATTTTCTTCAAGTTATAAAGAAAGATAGAAAACAAAAGAGTGAAGGGTAGACTTAGGCAATTTCTACGCGTTTAATGCATACTACTAAAACTATTGAACTATTTATTCCTTGAAGTCATACTATACGATGCGACAGAGAGGGAAGTGTAAGAAATTCAAGGACAACATGAATTACTACACAAGGAAAAGTAATAGGAAATGATCTGAAATATTAGATAAAATTAAGTACAGTAGTAGTAGTAGTAGTAGTAGTAGTAGTAGTAGTAGTAGTAGTAGTTGAAGTAGTACAGTATAACAGTCTACAGTTGAATATGCTACGAGTAGGAAACGAATAAAGCAAAAATAAAAGGAAAACAAAAATAAAACAACAACTCCATAATTAGGGGAAAAAAATGGAAAAAAAAATGCAATATAAAAAATAAATAAATAAAAAAACCACAACAGCAAAAAATGTACGTACGTAGAGAACTAGAAAAATCTCTCTCTCTCTCTCTCTCTCTCTCTCTCTCTCTCTCTCTCTCTCTCTCTCTCTCTCTCTCTCTCTCTCTCTCTCTCTCTCTCTCTCTCTCTCTCACACACACACACACACACACACACACACACACATTAACAGCTTACCACCTTGGCCTTGGTGTTGTTATTGTTGTTGTTGTCACTATTATTTGGGGCCCCGGGGGTGGTGGAGAGGGGGGGCGGGGGAGGAGGAGGAGGAAGAGGAGGAGGAGGAGGAGGAGGAGGAGGAGGAGGGTATCTGAGGGGTACGATTGGTTAGTAAGTGGCTACTGTCTCCACTTGGAACGCGGTTTGTAAGGAGGTGATGTTTTGCAGATGAAGTTGAATCTCTTACCCATTGCTGAAGGTGGAGGGAGGGAGGGTAAGGTGGAGGGAGGGAGGGAGGGAGGGAATGGGAGTAAGGTGGAGGGAGGGAGGGAGGGAATAGGGGTAAGGTGGAGGGAGGGAGGGAGAGATGGAGGGAACGATGGTTAGGGAGGGAGATGTGGAGGAAAAGGTGAAGGGATTGGTGGAGGAAATGGAGTTAGGGAGGGAGAGTTGAAGGAAGGGGAAGGTGGAGAAGAGGTGGAGGGAGAGATGGAGGTATGGGAGTGAGAGGTGAAGGGAGGGAAGGTATTGGAAAGGTAAGATGGAGGGAAGGAGGGTAAGGGAGGGAGGGAGAGGTGGAGGGAAGGAGGGTAAGGGAGGGAGGGAGGGAGAAAAGTAGTCGTAAGCCATTTTGTTATATATCTCCTTTTTTATTATTTTTTTTCAACATTTTTTTTTATATCTTCAAGTTACGTTAAGCTAAGTGTGTGTGTGTGTGTGTGTGTGTGTGTGTGTGTGTGTGTGTGTGTGTGTGTGTGTGTGTGTGTGTGTGTGTGTGTGTGTGTGAAGGGGACAACAACAACCAAAAAAGGAAGAAGGTTGGTAGATAAACGTGAATAAGGAGGATATAATAATGATGATACGAATAAATCAAGAAAATGAAATAATAATAATAATAATAATAATAACAATATTTTTCTTCTATTCTTTTCCTTTTTTCTCATCGCTAGAAACTTTAATTGTACTCAAAAATTATCTGACCCAAAAAAAAAAAAAATAAAATAAAATAAAATAAAATAAAATAAAAAAAGCAAGAAAATGCAAGGCTTCCGATTAATTATTATTTTTTTCTCCACGAACTGATTCTTGACGCATCTTGAACTTCATATAGAAAGAAAGGAAGAGAAGTAGAAGGAGGAGGAGGAGGAGGAGGAGGAAGAAGAAGAATGGTCGCTCTTCTTATTGTTAAAAAGTGAGGAGAGAAAAGGTTGAGGGAAAGAATAAGAGAAAGAGGAGCTAACTAGTCATTCTGTGAGAGGAGGAGGAGGAGGAGGAGGAGGAGGAGGAGGAGGAGAAGGAGGAGGAGGAGGGAAGAGGAAGAGGAGGAGGAGGGAAGAGGAAGAGGAAGAGGAGAAAGAGGAGGAGGAGGAGGAGGGAAGAGGAAGATTAGGGTCAAGGAGAGGCGGCAGGGACCTGAGAGGGATTTTAAAGGAAAGATACGAGAGAGAGAGAGAGAGAGAGAGAGAGAGAGAGAGAGAGAGAGAGAGAGAGAGAGAGAGAGAGAGAGAGAGAGAGAGAGAGTCATAAAACAGCAATTTATATTCAGAAGAAAACGGAAAAATGAAGACAAACATAATAATAATAATAAAAAAACAAATAATAATAAAAAGACAAAAGCGCATCAGAGAAGGGAGGACGAAACACTAAAACAAAAGACAGTCGTTGGTAATTGTAATATAAACGAACGTAACTGGAAAAATAATAGATACATAAATGAAATAACAATAAGTAATGGAATCTCTGTATAAACTCAACTGGACGGAATGAAAAGTTAGTGGTGGTGGTGGTGCAGTGGTTTATGGCGTTGTTAAAGTCTGAGTCTCCGGATAACTGGTTCGAATCTCTCAAAAATTGCTTGGAAGACTATAAGATTCACTATAATATTAAGTTACGTTCACTATAATTATACGTTACGTTCACTATAAATATAAGTTAAACATACCATAATTTAAGCTGTGCGCGGGTCTAGGGTATATATAATTAAGTTTGTAGGGTTGGTAAATTCTAGGGTTATTAAATTTTTCTTCCATTGTCAGAGTATTAAAAAAAAATATATAAAGTTTCCGGGAATAAATAATGCGTTAGAATTATTACGTTATTTTATCTGCAATGTTAAAAAAAAAAAAAATTAAGGAAAATGATAAAATAGAAAGAGAAATTGCAGCACTATTTTCAAAGCAAACTGTAAAGATGAATTAGGTAATTAGAGAAGAAGAAAAAAAAACAGTTTATATATATTTCTTTCTCCATTTTACCAGAATAAACAGCGACGGGATAATATTTTGGAAAACCTCGAAAAGAACAGGACATGAAAAAGCAAAAATAATAAAAAAAAATGAATAAAAAATGAAGACCGAAAAAGATTATACATATATTTTTTTCTCTCCCTCACTGAGTAAACTGTTGCACCATGCGTTCTAAAGCTCAAAAAAAGAAATGAAAAAGAAGAAAAAAAAAATAGTGTGTGTGTGATGTTCTCTGCTCTTGAAAACTTGCATTAAGGTTTCAGTTTAGTGTTAGGCAATAAAAAAAACAAAAGAATAACGCCACCAACACCACCACCACCACCACCACATTTTACGTAACTTTCAATAACAAAAAATAATAGTAATAATAATAATAATAATACTAATAATAATAATAATAATAATAATAATAATAATAATAATAATAATAATAATAATAAAGCAAGTCCATTTCTTCCACATTACACCGGAAAAACAAGTTATTTTAGTGGAATGTTGTGAGACGGCTCATGTTTTTGAAGGGAAGGGAAGGGGAGAGGAGTGAAGGGGAGGGGAGTGAAGGGAAAGGACATGTGTGTGTGTGAAAGGGAAAAGGTATAGAACCGGATTACGTTGTTTTTTGTCTTTGATGCGATTGGATCCCTTTGATACGATGTGCATTTGTTTTTGATTCATAAGTGTTGAGTTACACCAAAGAGATTGAATTAAATGTATATATATAAAAAAAATAACCTGATTCTATTCGTCTAGTATTGTATTTATTTGGCATTCTTTACTATTATTATTGTTGTTATTATTATTATTATTGTTATTATTATTATTATTATTATTATTATTATTATTATTATTATTATTATTATTATTATTTCACAGACGCCCATAGAAAATCAAATTGTAAAAAATAAAAGCGAGAGAGAGAGAGAGAGAGAGAGAGAGAGAGAGAGAGAGAGAGAGAGAGAGAGAGAGAGAGAGAGAGAGAGATCAAAATAAATATAAACAAAACCAAATCATATATATAGAGAGAAAAAAAGAAGAGATATGTCATTCCTTTATAAAAAAACCAAAAAATAGAAAAAGATATCAAACCTAAACCCAAAACCTAAACCTTAAACCTTTAAGAAAAAAAAAAATTGAAAAAAAGAAGAAAAAAAAACGGAAAAAAAACGTGTCAGTGATTCAAATTCTACTTCACATTATAATAAACTAAAAAAAAATTCAATAAACTAAAAAAATCTATAAAACAAAATAGCATCATCGTTTACCTTATCGTCATGTTTTTTCTCAATGTTATGTTCGGTGATGTGTTGGAGGTGGAGGTCTTTCTTGATCTCATGTTGTCCTTGGGCGGGGGAGGGCGCGGCAGGGGTGGCAGGGCGGCGGGCTGATGACTTCTTACCGTGATGAGTCTCAGCCTTATGAGGTGTCCCGTGCTCACCTGAGGAAGAACATAATGACACGTGTTTATAGTTAATTAATAGGCGTTTGAAGGTATTAGAACCCTTGTATAGATGCTAGAACCCTTCCCAAGTGATCAGAACCCTTGTATAGATGCTAGAACCCTTCCCAAGTCATCAGAACCCTTTCATAGATGCTAGAACCCTTCCCAAGTCATCAGAACCCTTTCATAGATGCTAGAACCCTTCCCAAGTCATCAGAACCCTTTCATAGATGCTAGAACCCTTCCCAAGTCATCATAACCCTTTCATAGATGCTAGAACCC
>JAPQNM010000011.1:1374865-1382365 GCA_029783475.1 Metacarcinus magister | reverse complement strand
TGGTGGTGATAGTGGTGGTGATAGTGGTAATGGTAGTGATAGTGGTGTTGGTGGTGGTAATGGTAGTGATAGTGGTGGTGGTGGTGGTGGTAGTGGTGGTAATGGTAGTGATAGTGGTGGTGGTGGTAGTGATAGTGGTGGTGGTGGTGGTGGTGGTGTGGTAGTGGTGGTGGTGGTGGTGGTGGTGGTGGTGGTGGTGGTAGTGATAGTAGTGGTGGTGGTGGTGGTGGTGGTGGTGTGGTGGTGGTGGTAGTGATAGTAGTGGTGGTGGTGGTGGTGGTGGTGGTGGTGGTGGTGGTGGTGGTAGTGATAGTAGTGGTGGTGGTGGTAGTGATAGTGGTGGTGGTGGTGGTGGTGGTGTGGTGGTAGACTTAAAGCTGACTCCCACTGAAATGTCTGTCTGCAGTCTGTGCTGGTATGCTTCACTTCTTATCTCCCTTATCTCCATCTCTCATCTACTTTACCTCCATCTCTCATCTACTTTATCTCCAGCTCTAATCTCCCTTATCACCTTCTCGCATATCTTATTTTTCATCTCCATTTCTCATCAACATCTTACATCTTTTATTAATCATCTTTACCTACCTAACCTACCTAACCTAGACGTAACCTAAACGTAACCTAAACCTAACCTAAACCTATACCTAACCTAACCTAACCCAACCCAACCTAACCTACCCTACCCTAACCTATACCTTACTTACTAACCTAACCTTACCTTACTAACCTAAACCTACCCTACCTTACCTAACCTAACTAACCTAACCTAACCTAACCTAACCTAACCTAACTAAACCTAACCTAACCTAACCTACCCTACCCTAACCTAACCTAACCTAACCTACCCTACCTAACCTAGACCTAACCTACCCTACCCTAACCTAACCTAACCTAACCTTACCTACCTTACTAACTTAACCTAACCTAACCTAACATAACCTACCCTACCCTAACCTAAACCTAACCTAACCTAACGAACCAACCTAACCTAACTACCTTAACCTTACCTAACCTAACCTAACCTAACCTAACCTACCCAACCTAACCTAACCTACTAACCTAACCTCACCTAACCTAAACTTACTAACTTAACCTAACCTAACCCAACCTAATTATCTTTATAATTTACCTTTCCTTTACCTATTGTTATTCTTGTTATTCATCTCCTTTATTTATTATTTTGTGCTCTTCCTTCCTCTTCTTTTCTTCTTTTTCCATCTTTATTTTTCCTCTTATCTCTCCCTCATCTCCTTTGTTTCATTTATTTTATTATTATATTTTATCTTTTTCCTCTACATGTTAATTCATATCTCATATTCTTTTATTTCTCATCTTTCCTTATCTCCTCTCCTATCGTCTTCTTTATCATATTTTTTATCCTCTCTCATCTTTACTTTCCTCTAATCTCCTCCTCTCTTAATCTCTCTCTTCTCTCTCTCCTCCTCTCTCTCCTCTCCCTAATCCTCATCCTCTATTCTCTCCTATCTCTCTCTCCTATCTCTCCCATCCTCATCGTCTTCTATCCCCCTCTCTCCCTTCCTTTTATAAATATCTCTTCCTATCCTCCATCCTCTAATAATCTCTTCTCTTTCCTCCTCTCATGTGCCTATCCTCCCTCCTCCTCCCGTATCTCTTCTTTATCATTATTTTTATCTCTCATCTTTAATTTCCTCCTCTCTCGTCTATCTCCACGAATCTCATTTCCTATTTCGGGTGTACAATGGTTCTTTTTTTTTTTTTTTTTTTTTTTTTTTTTTTTTTTTTTTTTTCTTTTTTTTTTTTTTTTTTTTTTTTTTTTTTTTTTTTTTTCTTTTGTGTTTTAATTAAAAATTTATGATCTCTTATAAAAACAAAAAAAAAAAAAACAAAAAAACAACAAAAAAAAAATCTTCCTTTAATTCTCCTTATTCCGTCCGTCTTTTAATTCCTCCCTCTCGGTCTCTCTATCATCTCCCCTCTCACTCGTTCTCTCTCCTCTCTCGACTCTCCTCTCTCTCTCTCCGCTCTTCTCTCGCCCTCTCTCGTCTTCTGTCTCCTCTCTCTCTCCTTCCCCCTCTCTTCTTCGTCCTCCCGTCTCACTCTCTCTCCCTCATCTCTCCTCCTCTCTCCTCCATTCTCTTCTCTCTCTCTCTCGCTCTTCCATCCCCTCACTCTCCCATCTCATCTCTCTCGTCTCGGCTCTTCTCTTTCCCTCGCTCTCTCTCCTCTCTCCTCTTCTCTCTTCGTCATCTTCATCCTCTCTCTCTCTCCTCCCTTCGTCCTCTTCATCTCTCCCTCGTCCCCTCCTCTCCTCGCTCTGCTCTCCTCCTCTCTCTCTCCACTCTCATCTCTCTCTCGTCATCCTCTCTCCTCCTCCTCTCATCTCTCTCTCTCCTCCCTCGTCATCTCTCGCTCTCTCTCTCCTCCTTCTCTCTCCCTCTCCCCCTCAGTCTCTCTCATCCTCTCATCTCTCTCTCCTCTCTCTCTCTCTCTCTCTCCCCCCTCTCCTCCCTCTCCTCCCTCTCCCCTCCTCCTCCCTTCTCCTCTCTCCTCTTCTCTCTCTTCTCCTCCTCTCTCATCCCTCTCTCTCGTCTCTCTCTCTCTCCTCCCTCTCTCAGCGTCTCTCTCTCCTCTCCCTCCTCCTCTCCTCTCTCCCTCCTCCTCCTCTCCTCCTTCTCCCTCTCTCCATCTCTCCTCCACTCTCTCTCTCTCTTCTCTCCTCTCTCTCTCCCCTCTCACTCTCTCCTCCTTCTCCTCTCCTCTCGCTCTCCTCCTCTCTTCTCTCTCCTCTCTCTCTCTCTCTCCTCCTTGTCTCTCCTCCTCTCTCTCTCCTCCTCTCATCCTCTCCTCCTCTTCTCTCTCTCTCTTCTCTCTCTCTCCTCCTCTCCTCCTCCTCCTCTCTCCTCTCTCTCCTCCTCTCTCTCTCTCCTCTCTTCATCTCCTCTCTCGCCATATCTATTTCCGATTCGTATATTTTTCTATTCTATCGCTCCTTTGATCTCTCTCCTTGTGCAGCTTTCGTTTCCATTCCAATCTTCCTCTGTCGATATTCATCTATCTTCGATCCTCCTCCCTAGAGTCCTCTCCTTCTCTCGCCTCGCCTCTCTCTCTCTCTCTCTCTCTCTCTCTCTCTCTCTCTCTCTCTCTCTCTCTCGCTCTCTCTCTCTCTCCGTCTCTCGTCGTCTCTCATCACCATAGCAACCTTTTAGTTCTATTTCTCTCTCCCACCAACATCACACTCTAGAAGCATCACCTAATCACCATAGAAACCGCAACACACTAACACACACACACACACACCACACACGACACACACACACACACACACACACACACATATTTATTTAATGTTTCCCCTCCTCTTCCTCTCCCCTTTTTCATTAATTGTAAGGTTGTATAGTGTGCAAGTGAAGTGTGTGTGATACGGTTCATTGTTGTTGTTGTTGTTGTGGTGGTGGTGGTGGTGGTTGGAAAGAGGGAAGGACATTGTAATTTAATTTAGTTTTGGTAGACGGCAAGTGGGGGGCGGGGGGGGTGTATGTGACATCAGAACTGTTGTGGTGGTTGGTGGTAGGTGATGTGGTACTAGTGGTCGGTGGTTGGTGTATACCAAGTTTTAAACGTGTATTGCAAGATTAATGATGTTGTTATCTCTCTCAAATGTATTGACCATTGTCTCTCCGTGATTTCAATGAGATAGTTAATTTGGCAGTAAAAAGAAGGAATATAAATGTGAAACGAATGAACAATGTGTGTGTGTGTGTAGTGTGGGTGTTGGTGTGGGTGTGGTGTGTGTGTGTGGTGTGTGTGTTGGGGGGGAGTTTAATCGATTTGGTTATTGTGTTTTCAAGTATTATATTTCAAGCATTTGTTTTATTTTGGCTTTAAAATTTTAATTTCACGTTTACACAGGCTTTCAATATACTTTTCACTCTACCTGCCTAACCTAACCCTCCCCCAACCCAACCCAACCCAACCCTATCCTAATTCTGAAACATAACCTACCCCTACCAAGCCCCCCAAACCCAACCCAAAAACCCAACCCAACCCTTATCCTAATCTAACCTAAATCCTAACCTTTACCACAACCCACCCCAACCCAACCCGACACCTATCCTAATCTAGCCCTAACCACTACCTAACCTAACCTAACTAATCCTATCCTAATCCTATCCTATAACTTAACCTCCATCACCTTACCTCACCTTCTGTTCCCCCCACTCCCAGGACCCCACACCGTGCTAACTGTGTTAAACCTGTGTATAGTATTGTTATTATATATATACGACAATATACTTGAAATAAATTCAACTGAATTATGATTTGTAGTGTCAATCATCAAAATATGAGTATAGTCATATTCTTTTTAACCACAATCACCAGTAATTTAGACCCAGAATTGAGGTAGTAACATTCAAACTAATATACGGAAATATACCTTGAAAAATACGTACTGATTATGATTTCTAGTTGTAAGTAACAGGTATATATGTAAGTATAATTTATTGTTTAGTATAATAGCAGACTCGGGTGTAGTTAGGTAAATTAAATCTAAGAAATATATATGAAATGACTTATTGCATTAGTATTCTATAAAAAATATAATAAGTATAATTAAAATCTTGAGTATATGAATAAACTCAAGGTCGAAGTATATTACAGTAGGTGATATATTTAAGGACGTACTATACAAGTGCAAATACATGTTAGTGAGTACGTGTACCCTACCCATACGGGGCGTGTAGGTTGGGAACATGAAGAAGGGACCGAGTGAAGGGATGGAAGGGAAGGGAATGGGAGGGGAAGACTGAAGGGACCGGGAGGGAATAGGGAGGAGAGCTATCTTGACTCTCCTTCCTTTCGCCAACTCGTTTCCCTCCTTTTCCCAACGACACAATCTGAATCGACACTTCCTTCACTTCCCCCACTCTGAGAGAGAGAGAGAGAGAGAGGGCGAGAAATAGATAGCGGAGAGAGAGCGAGAGACGGAGAGAGCGTGTAGAGAGAGAGAGATAGAGCTCGAAGGTTGTAGAGAGGACCAGTTTGGTAAGTGATTATAATATTGTAGAGTATATTATGAATTGTATTAAGTATAGTTATAGTAATATTATGTTATCCCATCTTTCTCCTCATCTCGTTTTCCTCCATCCCTCGCTCCTCCGACTTCACACCACCACACACCCACCACCTCACACAGCACACCACACACACACGTTATCGACAGTACTTTTTTCATTAATAAAGAAAGTAGTCTTCTTGTATCTCTCTGCGTTCTCGCTCTCTCTCTCTCAATCATCTCGGCTCTAAATCTCAACGCTCCGATCCCTCTCCCGATCCTCATCTCGGTCATCTCTCTCCCTCTCATCGTGCCCGTCAATACTCTCCTCACTGTCCTCGTCTCTCTCGCTCTCTCTCTCCTCCTCTCGCTAAGCTCGGTTCTCTACGTCCTCTCCTCTCTCTCTGTCCTCTCTCTCTCTCTCTCTCTCGGCCGATATTTTGGCCAATCGGCCTTGATGAACTGTGACGTGTTGTGGAATGATTTTTTAATCCTCTCTCTCTCTCTCATCGTATCCTACTCAATCTCCACTCTGATCTTCTAAGTTCAACCCCAGTCCTCGGTCATCGTCTCTCTCGCTCTCGCCCACGTGACGCACTCTGATACACCGACCAGTCCTCTCCTCTCAAGCGCTTGACTAACTCTCGATCATCTTCAGTCTCTCTCCTCCTCCCGTCTTCTCCTCCATCCTCTCGTCTCTCCCGTCGGCATCTCTTCTCCTCCATCACTACTCGTCTCTCTCGCTCTCATCTCTCGTGCGCTCCGGTTTTCCTTCATTACGGAATCGAATCATGTACGAATAGTGTACTACAACAAACGATCTCTTTTGCATGTATGTATGTATGTATTTATGTATGTATGTGTACGTCCTTCTTAAGTGTACACAGTTCACTACGTGTGTGCAATAGATTTCTTTGTTCTTGCACGTTTACATGGAAATTAATCCAGCTGATACCTATTCCATGTGGCACGTGATAGGGTGTGTGTGGTGTGTGTGTGTGTGTTGTGTGTGTGTGTGTGTGTGTGTGGTGCGATGCGCCAATGTCAGTGGTTTGAGGTGCCCGCTTTCCTCACTCACTAAACTGTTTACGGGACACATGTATATAAAACACTTACGCCCTGTTTATGTGCACGTGTATGGTGTGTGTTAGGATACGTACATAAAGTTAGTAACAACACACACACACGACACACACACACACACACACACAACACACACACACACACAACACACCACCACAGCCTTTTTTCTTTTCAGTATATTACACACAATGTCCAAATCTTACCTTGACCTAACCTAAGCTCAACCCACCTAACCTACCTAACCTAACCTAATCTAACCCAACCTAACCTACCTCAACCTACCTAACCTAACTAACCTAATCTAACCCAACCATAACCTAACCTAACCCTACCCCAGAAAACCTACCCTAACCTAACCTAACACTTTTTACACACACTCGTAATAATCATGGAAACTAACTGGAAAATAAAAATAAACATCACGTTGACCTATAGAAAAAAAAAAAAAAATATCCCACTCATTCTCTATGGAAATCGCTGTAAGTTGTTTTGAGAATTTCACTCCTGGAAAACCTCACGTACCGTGCCCAAGAACGATGTCGTACTTAGGTCGTACTTAGATCGTACTTGAGTCGTTATTATTCGCACTTAGGTCGTACTTGAGCCGACTGCACGTAGGGTCAATTAGCTTTGTCTGCTGCACTGTAACCACATATTAATGCAATGGTTATTGTAGTAATTGTAAAGTTGTACGTTATGTAAAAATAAAAATGGGTTGCGTAAATTAAACCTATTATAAAGGATATGAAGTATATAAGACGAATGCGATAAATTGTTATAAATGTACAGAAAAAATAAATGTTTATCGTAAATTAATGATTGAAAACCAGGATGATGTATACAAAAGAACTAGGATAAATATTATAAAAAAAAAAATAGGCAAGACCGAAATAAAAATGTTTAGCTTTGATTTCTGATTGCAAAAGTAGAGAATGTATATTATAATAAAAAAAAAAAAAAAAAAAGGAATGAATCAATTATAAATGTTATGGTATGTCCTCTAGTGATTATTAGGGCTAAAAGGACATGAGTAGTACAATGTTAATGGAAGGGTTTACTTGGCAATTGTGGGATAAGAAATGCAACAATTATGTATATCTGTCTAAACTGTAATGTATGTAATCATGTATAGGCCTATGAAAAGGATACATTTTTGTAGTATTATAGGTTCGTATTAAAGTGCTGTGTGTGTGTGTGTGTGTGTGTGTGTGTGTGTGTGTGGTGTGTGTGTTGGTGTGTGTGGTTGTGTGTGCGTGTGTGGTGTGTTGTTGTGTGTTTTTAACTATGTGGTTTTACACTATGTATCTCATGTCTGTTGTCTTTCTGTCATTATCTTTGTGTCTGTCGTCTTATTCATGCTGATCTTACTACTCTCTCTCTCT
>JAPQNM010000011.1:1356370-1368870 GCA_029783475.1 Metacarcinus magister | reverse complement strand
TCGTCCTCTCCATCTCCCCTTCGCCTCTCTCTCTACGCTCAGGTTTCTCAAAACACGTTGCAATTGGAAAAAAATTTTTTTTGTGTTTTAGGAGATGGAGAGAGCAAGCGCGTCGGTCTTTTTGTTTTTCTTTTCTTCTTGTAAAATGGACTACCTAACTTTTCTTGTAATGACTGCGTTGTGTTGTTTATGAAAATTGTTTTGTTTATTGAAGGTGCTGTTGTGTGCGTTTGTTTGCTATTGTTCATGCTTGTTGAGAGAGAGAGAGAGAGAGAGAGAGAGAGAGAGAGAGAGAGAGAGAGAGAGAGAGAGAGAGAGAGAGAGAGAGAGAGAGAGAGAGAGATAGGCGTATATCAATCATTTCCTTGATAGCTTTTCCTCTCTCTCTCTCTCTCTCTCTCTCTCTCTCTCTCTCTCTCTCTCTCTCTCTCTCTCTCTCTCTCTCTCTCTCTCTCCTTCTCTTTCCCTCTTCCTCCTCCTTTATCAGAGGGAAATAGGAAGGAAAAAGTGCTATTCTTTGTTTTGTTGCGTGAAATGTTTGAGAGAGAGAGAGAGAGAGAGAGAGAGAGAGAGAGAGAGAGAGAGAGAGAGAGAGAGAGAGAGAGAGAGAGAGAGAGAGAGAGAGAGAGAGAGAGAGTAATGGATCTGTCTGAAACGTTAAATCTCTTACGAGGGATATAACGCAAGTCTGTAAAGTGACACACACACACACACACACACACACACACACACACACACACACACACACACACACACACACACACACACACACACACACACACACATTATAATTGCATCTCTTGCCTTACATTCTCGTTTTTTTTCTTTATCATCATCATCATCATCATCATATTCCTCTTATTATTATTATTATTATTATTATTATTATTATTATTATTATTACTGCTTGTGTCATCATCGTCGTTATCATCTTTGCAGGCTGCCTTCCAGTGGGTTAACCCCTTATCTATGCGTTATCTGAGGACACGACGCGCCCACCACACCACTATTGTCAAGGTGAGTGTTAATTATTATTATTATTATTATTATTATTATTATTATTAGTAGTAGTAGTAGTAGTAGTAGTAGTAGTAGTAGTAGTAGTTGTAGTAGTAGTAATAGTAACTTTAATAACAGGAACAACAACACAACAGTAAACAAAACAGAAAACAAAAAAATCATAGAAAAGTAGATCAATAACAAATCACAATAAAAACGAAAACCTCAAATAAAAAATAAAAAATAAATAAATAAACTCTAAGGACATTGCATACCCGTTCTTAGACTGAACTGGAGGAGGTAGAAGCCCTACGCAAAGCTTACCACACCACGAAGGCTGCCAAGGAGATACAAGCAGCCACACCCTTCCCTACCACGCCCATCAACTCACCCAAGACATCAGACGAAGAAGGGGAGGGCGAGGGGGACTCCTGCTCCTCTCCTTCCTCCCCGCAGTGTGAAGGGGGAGAGGAGGAAGGGGATAGGGTGCACTTCGAGGCTCTTCATTCCGTGGTGTTTGAGAGGAAGGAGGAAGGACGTAAGGTTGATGAGACGCCCGTGGAGACCAGTGATAAGGGAAGGGAGTGAGTTTATACAAGTTGTACCTAATATTGGTCCATTTTCTTTCTTATTCTCCCGCGGAAGGTGAAGAATGTGATGTGGAAGTACCGTTGTATGTGCTTCTGTCATGTGGTATGTTGTTTTTTTATTTTTGCGGTCTTATATTTATTATTTATTATTATTATTATTATTATTATTATTATTATTATTATTATTATTATTATTATTATTATTATTATTGATTTCCACGTAGCAATTGCGTGGTTCATTTTTATGGGAAATATTATGGTTAAAACTCCATAAATATGTCTATTGTCTTTTCTTCAAGCGCTATTATTTCATACTCTAAATTTTATGTATTTTCTTTGTGTAATTGAGATATGTTAACTATTACACACACACACACACACACACACACACACACACACACACATATATATTTAATACTTGAACACTTATTTCTTCAGGAATTCTTGGTGTGCAAAGTTACTTACAAAAACAAAGTCATAATTCTTAATAAGTAGACGACTGCTATAATATTTTGTTATATATACAGTTTTCTAAGAACAATTCCTCGTGGATAGAATTATATAATATATGTCTACAGTTAGTTCTATATTGATGTGGCAGACGTCACCACCTTAGCCACAGAGCTTTAGGGAGTCAAACACATTCTTGCCATAGTATATACATAAAAAAAGACAGGTTTATTTATCACTTCATTAGTTTATATTTTCACATACATCAAACATACTAATACTAATCACAGCTTCTGACGTGAAAAGTTATATCAGCAGCGGCACCAAAGATGAAACAGTCCCTACCAACCCTCCATCCTTACCTCCTGTTGTATTCATCAGGAAACCATTATAATAGACTCCTTGATCACGCTCCCCTCCACCCTTCCAGTACTCCCAGGACGGTACCATCAAACACTCCTATAGATAACAAGAAAAATAATAATGTGTAAAACAAAAGAAAGCTGGAAGAGAATCATACAGTATTAGATCCAGTACTTAATCCCTTTCCAGTACTAAGTGTCTATAAGAAGCTATGCTGGAACGTATCTATTGCCAGGAGAGAGTTAAGTGGTTCTCATAACACCACTATTACGTATCACTCGCTAATTCAACTGTATTTGTTCTGTATTTTGTTGTATTCTCGTGGATGGTTTAAAAAGTTATGATTGAGTGATACAATTTTTTTTTATTTATTTATTTATTTTTTTTATTCTATTTTTGATGTCTGTAAACCCAAACACAAATATACAGTAATCTTGGGTGTAACTGCAGTACTGTATGTGGGGGTTTATTTATTTATTTGTGATTTATTCTCATCTATATATACAATCTGGAAACATAATAATAATCTAACTTCACCGTATTTTTCCAGGGATCAAAACTACGTAATTTCTTTCCCCCTTTCCTTTTTTTTCTATAATTTTATGAGCTTGTTTTGTAACCCACTTTCGTAATTTTTTTTTCTTATATATTTATTTTATTTATTATTTTATTTATTTATTTTCTTGCTAAATTCGCTCAAAAAAAAATCCATATCTTTTAGTCTCAGTAGTGAAGAAGTAAATATTTATATGATATTACTTTATGATATTACCACCTCATTATCATTATTATTATTATCATTATTATCAACATTATGTGCTGAATAGGCCTACCCATAAATAACTAGACAAAAAAATATAATATACATGATAACCTTGCAACAAAATGACATATATAGTTACATCGTATTAATATCTCTCATTAATATGGTACTTCATTGCAATACAAACTCGATGCATATATATTTTAAGACTAATGTATAATTGTGTTGATGTTGACCTTACATGACCTCACCTAATGAATTTTTTGAAGAGGTTGTTGCAATGTCTGACACTAAACCTCATTTGCAAGTCTTTTATAGTTTGTTTTATAATTCTCCTTTTTATATAGTTTCATTACTCTTTTATTTTTCCTAACCTTCACTCTTTCTTTTTCTTAAGTAGCCTTCTCTTTTCTTCCTTAATTTCCTCATTTTCACTCCTCTTTTCCTTTTCTAATCTTTCACTTTCTTTTTTTTCAGTAATCTTCTATTTTCTCCCTTCATTTAATCTCTTAATCTATTTATTTCACCCTCTATTTCTTTCTCTTATTATTTTTCTATTATTCATCCTATTTTTCCTTGCATTATTCCCTTCTATATCCACTATTTTCAATCCCATTTACTCTAATTTACCATTCACTACTTCCATCTATTTTGTTCTGCATATCTCCCATAGATCTCGCTTCCCATACACTCCCATATACCTCTCCCACCCTCCCATGTACCGCCATAGTCCACTCCCCTACACCCTTAGTCAGATAAGCTCAGGTGAACACAAATTGGCCTTCTACCTGTGAAATAACAAGGCATATTTATACACCTAGACAGACGAAGAGCCTTTAGTCGATATTTATTGACATTATGTAGGTTTTTATTGTGTATTTTATTAAGTATTGTAATGTGTGAAGATGAAATGTTTGTTTGTGGTTATGTTATGTGAGTTTTAGTTAGTATTGTGAGGTGTGTGTGAAAGGGAGAATACACAGACCTCGTATTTGCTCTCTGGTTGGAAGATATGCAATGTGTTTTGATTGTATACTTGGTGAATTGAGTTGTATATGATTACTTCTCCAGCGGATGAAGAAAAATTATTTGTTGCGTTACATTGAAGTTTCGTAAGCATCGTAAAAGAAATATCTATGTTTAAGTGAAGTTTCCAATGATTGTTTCAGGTTTATCATCGAGAATATGTTGTGTTTTGAGATGGTTTTGTAAGGATGTTATTTTTCCGAAGTAAGAGAAAGGTATTAATGTTGTTTAAGTTGAGTCAAAAAAGATCATTTGTATTTTATTATTATTATCACAGAGCTTAGTATGCACAGAGGAGGAGGAGGAGACGAGAATCAAGTCTGGCTCAACCCTGAATGCCTTACCTTGGCTAAACCCTTCTAATAGACATACACGCCAGGTATATAGATAGATAGATAGATACATTGATAGATAGTATGCTGTTAGTCACTTATGCATAGCTGCTCAATGCTACCGTGCTGTGAAGACTGAATGAATGAATGTTGATAATACTACTACCACATTCACGTACTGTTCCCAACCAGCTTAGTGTCATTAGAACCTTTAGTCATAATGTAAACAACACTATCAACAAGCTGGATACACAACACAATCACAAGTTCCTGTTGCTGCCTTGTACTGGTGATGTACTGGTGACGAGCTTATAGTTGATGCATACAAGTAATTTTCCTCAAAGTATTTATTATTAGAGTTCTATTTTTTGTATTGCTGCGACCGTGAAAGATGCAATGTTGTGTCGGTCATCATTGTTTGTACTCGTTGAGGAAACTTGTGACAATGACCTTGAAAACATATAAAAAAGTATTAGTATATTGCCAAAAAAACTAAAACTCAAAATATGTGTAAGGAAATGGAATGAAACGAAAAACACATCCAAAAGTATTAGTTTATTGCCAAAAACTAAGAATATGTGTAAGGAAATGGAATGAAACAAAAAATATATCAAAGAAAAGTATTAGTAAGATTGCCAAAACAAAACAAAAATGAAAATACGTGTTAAGGAAATGAAATGAAACTAAAAAAAAAATAAATCTGTGCTTCAGGTGTAGTTAATTAAGCATAAATATTACCTACATTATAACAATAGTACATAGTAAATAAAGTGGAGATAGAGCTTCACTTTACGCCAAATAAAAAAAAAGTTCCCATCACATGCACACATATAGCAACTAATATTAAAACTACCAATACACTTTAGAGATTAAGACACATATACTTATAGGATTAAAAACATATATATATATAGTAAGTAATATTCACATTATAGGAGAAAAAGAAGAAAATAATGAAGGAAGGGAGAGAGAGAGAAGCATTCCATCCTATTCCAAGTTATCAGAAAAATTATATACATTCCACCCTTTCTCTGTGTCTGTGAGGTTAGGTTAGGTTAGGTCTGTGAGGGGGAAAGTGATATGCTGTGGAAGCCATCAACAGCATGGCCAATACTAGGCTGTGTTGCGAGAATGATGTGTTTCTAATCATTTTCTCCTCACATTCACCTGCTCAGTGCTATCTTAAATTAGGAGAGATCAGGTACCTATTTCTCTTTTAATATTGATAGGAGTAATTTTTTTTTGCACAAAGCGTAAAATTCTATGATAAATTTGATTAAAGTTTCGTGTATCATGTCTATAAGAGTGATCAGAACCTCATTCGTGTACTGGGTTGTTGTGAGTTGCATACACAGTTAAACATATGCAAAAGTTGATCCTATTGATGTTTACTGTTGCTGTAGTGAGAGTGTTTGATCCTGAATGTGTTAAGTGTTGCCAAGGACGCCACAGTGTTAGGTTAGGGCCGCTCTGTGGGTGCTATTGACGTGCCTTTTTTTTTCTCTCATGCCTCTCCTCAACCCTGTGACGCATCCTTCCAACGAGAGACAAGTTGGATTCTCTAATATATTGTTGTGATGGTTTTCTATGGTGTGTATTGTGACGGTAACTTTACTTATTCTCATCTAACAGTGGTTCTTCCTGGCCTTGAGGGTTTGTAGTCCTTATGGTATAGTGTGTGTCTGTCTGTCTATGTGTGTGTGTGTGTGTGTGTGTGTCTGTCTGTGTGTGTGTGTGTGTGTGTGTGTGTGTGTGTGTGGAAGTACCGTATAGCAAAGGTTTGAATTATGAAGGATATCTTGTCATTAATGCAACGTGTGAATGATTTAGACAATAAATAAACGTATCATTAGAAATTTTACGTAACTACATATATGTGCTTGTTTAAAAATAATAAAATAAAAAGAGTTTGATGAAAAGAGTGAGAAGTATTACAGGATAACTATACAGGAATACAAACCTTCACAGGATAAGAACCACTCGTATACAGGGATATATTTACAACCTTGCATAATAATTGAGTGTGAGTGAGTGGTGCTAATTCACCAACAAGACTACGTAGTGTGCTGTGAGGTGCTGGAACACACACACACACACACACACACACACACTGGTCTGGCCGAGAAAACAGATCTGCATTCCACACACATGGATCATATTTGTATTACTGTTTCAAGTGTATAATGTACTGTTAATTCTGTCTCCTGTCATCATGTGTTAAGTACAGTGGTTTGAAAAGTCATTTGAACCTATGTGTTGACTGTGCTTTTCATATTTCAGGCTGTTTTGAAAATGTATAATCTGAATGGTACTATTTTTCATGTAACGGAGATGTGCAAAACCTTTATGCTAGCGAGGTAAAGATGAAAGAATATAAGTGGATAGAGAGCATGCCAAGAGTCAAATGTATAATGTATAACGGGCAAGGAATAGTTTGAATAGCAGTGAATGTAGATACAGACTGAAAAAAAAGGTGTTGGAATTATTGATCATACTTCCCCTTGGTCAGTTATGTTGGGGTTTAATTCATCAAAACCTCAATTATTTCCTTTCCTCATTCTGTTTAGTAATGTTGAGGAAGTGATTGAATAGTAATGGATTAAAGTTGAATTTGGTGAAGGTTTTGAGACTTAGCAGTATTAAAGTTTGCATGTGCTGAGTGGCTGTGAAGGTGAGATATTTGGTAACTGTTGATTAGAACTTGTTTGCTTCCACTACATGTCATTTTGTATTGTCTTTTGTGGTTGTGTTAATGGGTAAGCCTTCCCCCTTGCCTGCCCTGCCACCCATTAACCTCCAGGCAGATGCAATTTTACCTAAACAAGGAGAATAATGGTGACTCCTAATGATCATTTTACCCATTAACAAACTGGTCTTTTGCAGGAGAAATATTACCATCTTATCCTGCACGACTCTCATTATTTAGTCCAATAGTAAGTCAATTTTATACTTTACCAAATGATAACTAGCAATGATACAAGCAGTAAGAGACAATATAACACAATCGTTTTCCGTGCCAGTGAGAAACGTGCCTCAAAAAGAAGGGAAAGGAGGAGGCTCTCTATCAAGTTGAATTTAATAGACTATAGTTATGTATGATTTAGTTTTTTTTTTATCATTTTCCTCCACTCAAGGTGATGCAAATTTTGTGAAAGGAAAGGTCAGTAAGATTCCACTTGTCATCTGCCTCCTATTATTATCACATGTTTAAGTTATATATTTAAGTTACAGGTGAATTAGGTTAAGTATTTCTTTGATCTGAGCTTGATCAAATATTGAGTTTACAAGAACAGGAATTTGCTATGTCACTGTGGAGGAATAAAAGGAGATTTGTACCATGGAAAATTTTTTATTATTATTCTACATTGCCACCTCAAGCATGAAGGAAAATATGGTCTGTCTGTCACCTGTATTACCTTTATTTATATTCTTACAGGTGTGTTGATGGTTTACTCTTCAGACAAATTCATTACATCATTAACATTCATAACTTTATTACAGGTAAGTGTTTTTTTTATCAAGGTATCATCATTGTATTTACTGTATCTCATTCTTTTATAACATCAACACTAAGTAAAGAGTATGTATTTTCTGACTAATTATTGTTATTCGCTTATTCTGTTCTTTATCAATTTGTTCATTTTCATCGTTCTTTGTTCCTCTTCATGTTCCATATATAGTCAGGAATCATTATGTTTATTTTCAAGGTTATCAACACATACCATTATTTCATCTATTATCAACATTTATTATTAAGCATTTATTTTTTCTTCTTCACCTTTGTATCTAGTTTATCAAGAGCTGCAACATTCATCACATTTTCTTTCTCATCTTTATCCTTTAACAACACTATATTATAACATCTATTGATACATAGTTATACATATTCATCTCCCTTCCGTTTAACCTTCCATAACTATACTTTACTTTTTCTATATATATATATTTTTTCACTCTGGGTTTTAGGTCTCACCCTTTTTTTCCCCTCTCTGTTTTTCCCGCTAAAAACTAACATTGAATCACAGTCACCACCCACTACTATAAATTTTTACTATTGATCTATTTTACTATTAACAATCACTATTTTCCATCTACTGTGGTGGTGAGGGAGGAGGAAGAGGAGGAGGAGGAGGAGAAGATGACTGAGACTGATGAGATGAACATGAAGTTATAGGTGGAGATAATGATGAAGAAACACATATACTACCTGTGAGAAATGGGTTGCATGAAGGTGATGGAGGAAGCGATAGATGTAGACGCGAAGGTGAAGGTGATGGTGATGGTGAGTAGTGAAGGTGTCAGTTTAGAGAGAGAGGATCCATGAAGGTGATAGTGTTGGGGAAGGAGTCTCGTAACATGATGCCCTTTTCACGGTGTTCGTCCAGCTCCTCGATGAACCCGAACCAGTAGATCACAAGCCCGGGGCCGAACCTGAGGAAGGAAGGAAGTACGGGTTAATAGAAGTAGAGTGATGGGATGTAGAAAGACGGAAGGAAGGAAGGAAGGAAGAGTTATATTGATGAAAAGATTCTCACCTATTCCAATAACTCCAGAACTGATCCTTGAGGTACGATCGATGACTTTCCTCGTCGCCGAAAGATGCCTTGCTCTCTATCCAGTTGATGACGTGTCCATCCACCGCTGAAGGGACGGAAGAGAGAGAGAGAGAGAGTTGAGGGAGAGAGATAATATACATAATAGGAGAATGATAATTAAGGTGATTTTTTTTGTGTGTGTGCGTGTGTGTGTGTGTGTGTGTTTGTGTTAGACTCACCGATGGGAATGTCCAGCTTTATATCGGGTGTTTTGTCGTAGCCTCGGGAGCGCAGTTCATCCTCGGCGTGGTAACTAATGTTGAGTTTATCCAGTTCTTGGCGAAGGAGAAACTCGTATTCCTGACCAATGGAACTGCAGGAAGGAAAGGAAGGGAAAGGAAGGGAAAGGGAAGGGAAGGGAAAGGGAAGGAAGGGAGAGTGTTAGTGCTTTACATATTACACACATACTCACATCTATCACACTCATATAAATTTCTTTCACATCAACACCATATACATACTCACTGCTTTATACTGTCTGCAAAGGGTCCGTATACATCATCCTCAAGCAGGCACTGAAGGGAGGAATCAATATCATACAAATATACACTAACACAATACTGTATTCATTCAAAACAAACTATGCTGTGATGAATTGGACTTAGACTCACCAGATAGACTTCATAGCTGAGGTCCCTGTCATCTATGAGTGTGGTGTCCCTTAAGAGGCTGTTGATCTGTGACTTGTTGACTGTGGAGGCGAAGGGAGGAAGGGAAAGTTATGTATGTATGTTGTCTGATGGAAAGGAGGAAGACGAGAGGGAAAGAAGATGATAAAAGAAGAGTATTGGATGAGAGAGAGAGAGAGAGAGAGAGAGAGAGAGAGAGAGAGAGAGAGAGAGAGAGAGAGAGAGAGAGAGAGAGAGAGAGAGAGAGAGAGAGAGAGACCCAGAAAAACTCAATCCTTCCTTCACCTACCCTTACAAAAGATAGAGAGAAAGACAAACAATTTACAACCAATCACACAAATCCATCAAGACAACACAAGAAGCAACACAACACAACACAACGCAACACAATACCCACTGTTGATGTCAGGACAGGTGGCCTTGAGGTGGTGTTCCAGTACCAGCTTGGCCAGCATAGCGGGGCTGTAATCCAACTCCTGGGCCATCCTCACCACCACACCCGGAGCCTCACCCTCAGCCACCCGCGTCGTGTAGCTAAGGATGACCAGAGGAAAGGGTTTATATTATTACACTTTATATACACATTTAAAGGTTAATTCTTAGTATATTCTATTAGCTGTAAATATCTAAAGGTTAAGAAGAGATGAAATGAATTGATTTAACTCACTCACAATCTGTAATATATTCATTTAAACTTTACACCATGAAATGAAACACACACATAGCAAAGACTGAACACATTGAAAAGAGATATATAAAAACTACGAACCATAGATAATAGTTAACATGAAGAGTAGCAACACAAGAATGAATAATAAGTGTAATAATGTGTAGGGAATTAGAACCTTTTGAAATATTCCTGATGCTTTCTCCGTTGTGTTTAATCGATGGAAGCTTTTCTTCACCTTCCGCTGCACCTCCTGAGTACTAATGCTGCCCAAGGTGCTCTTCTTCAGGCTGGAAATAGGTAAACATAACAGACAAGTACAATTACACAACAGAAAAAGTACTAATAGACATAACAGAAAGGTATAATTAGACATCAGAAAGGTGTAATTTGACAACAAACAATATTGAAGAAAAAAAAAAAATTCAATGCCATATAACAATCATACACTCAAATAGATACATGTTAATTAATACGATAAAAAAAATAATATAAAAAAAAAAAAATCATACATAAATATACACTGAAATCCATCCATAGAATCATACAATTATACAAAAAATTCGATCATACACTATCATACACTCTAATACACGTTAATAAGATCAAATAATACAATAAATATATACATACTCTGGGAACTTCTTGACTAAGGCTGCCACAATATTATTCCCTTCACCATTATTACAAGCTTCAATAATGCCTTTTTGTATCTCAATGTACTGCTGCCGCTTCATGTTGGCTTCTTTACCTGTGTCAAGGCTTTAAAACGGTGAAATAACGTCAAAAAGGATGAATAAAGTTGAGGAGAGAAATTGTTTAAAATTCTTCCTCTTCTTCTTCTGTGTAAAATTTGATATATAAAAACGGGTTAGGTTATGGATTTATTATGTGTAATTCATAATATGTACCCATAATTATGTTTTTTATTCAACTAATGTATATTTTGTAGCTTAAATACTGACTTAATGTGCTAGATAGATACATGTATTTATTTAAGTATATTTTTATTTTCCATTTCTGAACCTGTAATAATTTATTTTGATCTTAATAATGTTTTCTTTGGCTTGAATACTGACTTGTTATATTAGGTAGTTACATCTATTCATTTTAGTATATTATTATTCTCTTCAATACATTAGCAAGAGGAAAGTAAACAATAACAAGACACAAGAAGAAGAGGAAGAGGAAGGGTAAACACGCGGCGAGTGCAATTCCTTGTCTTCATTTTATCATCACTGGAAAACAAAAGTGCGTGGAGGCATTGCAACACAAACCATGATATAAGAACAGTAAGTGTTTTAATGTGGAGGAAAGTTAAGTTAATTGGTGTAACACAACGTGAAATAAGGATTACTTGATGTGTTGAGGTAGCCGTGAGAGCCGTGGTGATCCATTCTTACTTCCCTAGCTCACGTCCGTTCTCAAGAGTGTCAGGTGGTCTGGTATGGAATTTGATGCCGCATAACACAGTATATACCTAATTATAGTGACCCTTATCTTGATGCAGCAGCAGTGGAGGTTAGGGGAAGGCAATGTTACTTTACTTTACTTTTGTTACTTTGGTAAATTTTGCCTGTTAACGGCACAGCTGAAGTGGGCTTCCACTGGCTCCAGGTGCCTCCTCAACCCCTATTCCTGGACTTGGGGTGATAAATGTAAACCACAAGAGTATTTATTATAACAAGCTGCTTATGGTGCACCTTCCAACTTACCTGGTTGAACTTACCTGGTTGGCTCCCTTGCATTATGAAGTATAGCACTAGGTGAGCAGAAGGCTGTAAGAAATAGTTAGAGAGGGGAGCCCAGAGCTGCTGGTGTGCCAGACCAAGTGATATACAATCTACAATACGGTCTTAAATAGTAATGGCTGGATTGTGTTCACCATTTGCAGCATTTAAAAGACATTCAAGTACAATTAATCGTTGAATTTGAATAATAAGTTACCCAAAGCATTATGAAGTAGCCGTTTGAATGGGATCAATGCGTCAGCTTTAGTAACCTGGGCAGGCAAAGAATTCCAGAGAAGGATGCGTCTCTGGGAGAAAAATCTGTGTCTTGATTCCAAGTTGTGGTGAGTTGGGAA
>JAPQNM010000011.1:1341370-1351370 GCA_029783475.1 Metacarcinus magister | reverse complement strand
GCTTGGAAAACGTTATCACTTTTATCAACGTTCACTGTAGTTCTTTTTAAAGTAAATGTTGCAATAACTGTGTTCTAAATACAATATGAAGGAATATAGCAATAAAATTATGTATTTCCTATATGAAATAAATATTGTAAACTCCCATCAAACGGCAGCACTCATTTTTCAACCTCCGGACAGGTCACCTTTCAAGCGCGTACACACACACACACACACACACACACACACACACACACACACACACACACACACACACACACACACACACACACACACACACACACACACAAACAAACACAAAGTGTACGAAGTAAAAGAAGGAAGGTATGAGGAAGGATTAACAAAGAAAAGAGAGAGAGAGAGAGAGAGAGAGAGAGAGAGAGAGAGAGAGAGAGAGAGAAAGAGAGAGAGAAAAGAAAAAAGAGAAAAACAAACAGATAAGAATAGTACTACTGAGATCGCAGCAAATAGAAATAAGAAAACAACATAGGGAATTAGAAAGCATAACACACACACACACGTGTCACGCGCTCAGGCAAGGCTCTCTCACGTAGGCCTCGACTCAGGTCACTCACCAGCCAATCAGAGCGAAGGAGATATGGCAGCGTTGGACCCATGGGAATACTGGATTCTGTCCCACCAGAAAGCTCTGCTAAGATCTGAGAGACTATAGTTGTTCCTTCGCAGTGATGGATTTCCTTTTGTTGGTACACTGCTCCCTCCAATTTTGCATGAAATTGGTTGGCATTGCAGGCCACAAAATTGAAATCCTTAACCTTATGGTGATTTTAGTCATATTTTTGGCCTTGTTTGTACACAAATACATGTAATTATACATCCTACAATAAAGAAAAAATACAGAAAAACATAAACAGTATCATTATCCATAGGAAAATTTATTTAAATGACCAATTTACTGTACCTGGGCTTGCACAGATGGAGATTGGTCTCGGTCGCAAAATTGGAACCCACAAAATTAGAGGGAGCACTGTATCTTGTTTTTTTATATCGTGTTTGATAAGTGAGAGTTTCATTGAACTGAGCGGACGATAATCTGAAGTATTGTTTTAGCTCTTCATTGTCTTCCAACTCTTGCATAAGATGATGATATTTACCAAACTTCACCCTTGACAAATTTCATGCACCCATTTCCTTTCTCTTATTATTTAGTGCTTGGCAGGCAGAGGGTTACAGCGTTGAAGAAGACAAACCCATTTTGTCTTCAACTGACCTGGGATTCAAACCCAAAACATGTCAGTAAAAGTAAACCCACACTAACGCATCAACACTTCATCATCTTTGTAATCAGTATCTTTAGGGTTTTTGACTGTATTACTTCTTATCATTCATGTTGTCTATGCCTCCGGGCGAAAAAAAAATATTATCACCATTATTATTATCAGTTCGCAGGATGTCTCATAGTGGCAGCAGCAGCAGCGGCAGCACAAACGGTGGAGTGATGACCGGCACTGGGAAGCTGCGCCAGTTTGTGTGCATTGAGTACCCGGGGCTGGTGCAGAACGTGGACAGCATGATAGACACGCTGGGAGGACTTGAGAAAATATCAGAGGTGAGATGACCTTCCTTCTGATTGTTCCTCTCCCTTACTTGTCATCACTTCCCTTATGTCTTGGTATAGGTGTTGATAAAGTTTTTGTTTTTTTACATATGTATTAGAAACTACAAAGATATCAGAAGTGAGAGAACCTTCCTTCCTTTCTTGTGGTGTTTCTCTCCCTCTCTTGTCATCATTTCCTGTATGTCTTGGTGTAGATGTCCGGAAAGTTTGATTTGATTTATGCCGAAAAATTGCCATGAATGCTCAAAACTTTAGTAATTTGCTTCAATATCACTTAATTACATCTTATATACTTAGAATAAATATGTTAAGAGACTCGGCTCTATTTCTCTACTTCAAAATCGCAGCATTGGTAACTCTAGTCTAGATTTTATGAACATTGGCAGTACTGAGTGGCTAAAAATATGGCACTGTAAGGGTTTTTGGCACTGCTTAAGCCTATGGAGTTAACCTAATCTAGTCTAGGGGCATTTTTTTAATTTTTATTTATTCATCTTTTTTTTATATTGATGCATTAGTTGGTTTCCATTATACTCATGATTTTCCGAAGACAGTCGTTAATTTTGTACACATTGGGTCATCCGCCATCCGTCTAGGTTTACTGCGAAGACAACCGGCGGATGGAGCTGCGTTTCCGCCCGAGTGATGTGTACTGCAAGCCAACGTGTGGTGAGCGGCACAACACCACGGCACTGCTGCTGCGGGTGGTGAGGCGGCGCGGAAGGAAGAAGAAGAACAACAAGGACAAGGCGAAGACGACAGAGAGTGTGGAGGAAGGTAAGGCGCACGCAAGATGTTTTTTTGGTTTTTTTCCTTTCTTGTTCTGTACTTTATTTTATTGTCTTTGTAGCTGGGTCATGTTTTTTGTTTTGATTTCTCGTGTTTCCCCCATTCTTCTTCTGACTGGTATTTTTTTTTCCATTTATTTATTTATTTATTTATTTTTTTCCAATTTTCATCAACAGTTTATTCCTTAGTACGTGGGATGAAGTGAAGTATTATATAAGAAAAAAAAAGTAACAGTTCCCATACTTTATGCCTGATTATAATTGTACTTCTATATTAATTCCCACAAATCCAGGACAAGTAAATATAAAAAAAATAAATAAAACCAGAAAATCCTTCAAACTTAGCCTTAGATTTTACTTCCGAGGGCTTAACGAATGCCTTCCACCTTCCCCTCAGCTGCTGGCACAGAGGATGGGGTGAACGAGAGCCCTGCCCCCTCAGACCAGCCCGGCACCACCCCCAACATCAGGACAGAGCTCATGGGAGTCGTACACACCACCTACAAGTTCAATAGTAAGTTCTAACACACACACACAATCTACAAGTTCAATGATAAGTTCTCACCAAGACACTCAAGGCTAGGTGGTGTTATGGTGCTTTTGTCTGTGTGTGTGGAAAAAAGTTTAATTGTGGTGAGGTTGATTGTAGCTTTGTGTGCGTATGTGTGTGTGTGTGCGCGATAAAGGTAGGTTTACACGATCATATTTGTGCAGTGTTTGTGTAATGTCCGCAGGTTTGTGTGACTTCCAATTCCTGCCTTTGTCCGTGAGTGAGGATGGGTCCCAGCAGGTGTGTGTGTACGACCAGCTGGTGCCGCAGGGGATGGAACCAGCTGATTGGCTCAACCAGCCCGCCCCCCTCTACCTCCCCCCTGCAGCCTTCACCCGCATGGACACCCCACAGGTATCTACAAGCTAGACAAATTCAGATACAGGTCAAAATAAATAGTATAGGTCAAATTTGGTTCACTAATAGGGTAGTAGAGGAGTGGAATTAAGTCAGCCAGCATGTGTGTGTGTGTGTGTGTGTGTGTGTGTGTGTGTGTGTACTTCTGTTCATTGTCATTGTTGGTGATAAGGGAAAATGGAAGAAGAGGGACTGACAGGGAAAGTAGGAAAAGATGGGAGAAGGAATAAAGAAAGATAAATAAAACTCTGGATTGAATGAAGGAAAAGGAGAGAAAGAATGTAGGAGAATAGGGAAAAAAATGAGAATAGCAAGAAGTGTGTGTGAGGAGGACAAAGAGGAGGAAAAAAGGAAGAAAACTGAGGCATTAAAATGGATATAAAGACAAGTAAACACAGAAACAACTAACAACTATATATCTTTTTTATTTTATGCTATTGGAGAACCGGCCAAGAGCAATAAAATACATAATAAAAAAAAGCCCGTTTGTGATTGCCGGTTCCCTAAAGATGAAAGAGTAATAAAATAAGTGAGAGGAAGTTAGTGTTGCAGGTGTGTTGATATTCTTCTATTAAATAAGTACAAGTCGTAGGAAGGAAGGGGGAAATATAGATTCAGGTAGAGAGTTTCAGAGTTTATCAATCTATCTATCTATCTATACAGCAGGATAGAGCACGATACAGGAGTGATATAAGACAAGTAAACGGTAAAACAATATCTATTTATCTCTATCTATCTATCTATCTATTTATTTATCTATCTATAACACCACCTCTTTTTCCTTCTCCCTCCAGGATTACCGCTACAGGAGAGAGAAGAATAATGAGACCAAGATGAAGGTGCCTCAGAACATCATTGCAAGGACACGTCAGAGGAGGACTCACTTTGCCATCATTCACTCCTTCAAGGTTAGAATAAAGGTGTGCATGTGTGTGTGTGTGTGTCGGACTTTTTTGCTTCGTTCTTCCTCCTATTGTTCACTTTTATACTCCTTAAAATTTACCTTGTGTGTGTGTGTGTGTGTGTGTGTGTGTGTGTGTGTGTGTGTGTGTGTGTGTGTTGGTTAAGTAATTGTTGTGTTTTAGTGTTTAGTTGTATTTGTTTTCCTTGTAGAGAGTGTAATGCAAGTTATTATTTTTTGTATTATTTAATTTTTTATTCGTCTATGTATTCTTTGCATCTTACACTAAAGGAGCAACAAGTGTGTCTGTAGATAAAGAAAATTAACAAAGGAATAAAAATCAAATGTAAATAATCTAGTAAAGAAAAAGAAAATCAATAATATAATAACAGTTAGTAGTTTATTGACAAAATTTCTTAAGGTACACATAAATAAATACAAAAAAAATCCATTAAAACAACTATCAATTAATAAACAAAAAAAATATACACATAGAAGGATACAAAACAAAACACATTCATCTCGGTCTTCCCTCAGGACGGTGACATCCCGAAGGAGCCATTACCCGGAGCACTATCACAAGTCCGCATCAAGTTCATGGACAGTGACTCCTACCAAAGCCTGCAGAGGGAGTTCGAGAAGCGTCCTATCTGGTCTAAAAACGCACTCAGGGTCAGGTTGGACTACAAGAAAGACAAACTGAAGGTGAGGTCAAGATGGGGTCAAAGGGGGGTGTCATGAAGTGAAGTGGTGTATATTTTTCTTATTTCCATCTCTCTTCTCCTCCCGTACAGTACCTCCTGCCCACCATGTCCTTCTACTTCCACACTGGGCCTTGGAGGAACCTTTGGGTACAGCTCGGCTATGACCCCCGGAAGGACCCCAAGGCATGGATCTACCAGACCTTTGACTTCCGCATCCGACAAGCTGGTACGTTATTCTATTCAATTCTATTCTTTATGGTCAAAATAATAAATAAATAAATAACCGTAACTACTTAGCACAGTTATATAGAATAGGAGGGGAAAATTCATGACTTTATATGCAAACTACAAAATTGACTTGATTTTTTCTATATTTTTGTACATGATGTTATTATATTTTGCTCTCCTATTCTATGTAATTGTGCTAAATAGTTAGGTTTATTTTGTTTTGTTTTTAAATTCTATTGTGTGTTGTATCCTAACAAAAGACGAATCCAATCTCATGAAATTTTGTATATAGTTTGTTTCCTTACTACATGGTATCACTTCATTTATTTATTTTTTTTGAATTCGTGTTTGGTTTGAGGTTTGTAGTTTAGGACATTGTTACCTTGTGTTGATATGGATAAGAAATAAGTTAGACTATATATATATGCATCCAAGATTTGCTATAAGGTAGATTCATTATTACACTTGGAAGTAAAAGGATCAATCAAATGTATAATATCAGTCAGTCATCTATAATTCATTTCAGTTATACATTAGTTAGTCAGTGTAAAGAGAAAGTTCGGATCTGTGAGTACTTGATCCTCGTTACCTTACCTCACCTCGCCTCGCCTCGCCTCGCCTCACCTCACCTGTGTTATGTTGTGTTCCAGGTGGTGTGAAGACTAAAGTGGAGGCCAAGAGGAGTTACTCAAACTATGTGCTGCCTTACAAGAGTGCAAACACATCAAGGAGGAAGGTGAGTGATGTGCCGCTGGGCTCAGGCGGATCAAACATGTGTCTGGTCTGGTCAGGAAGCTTGCAATAATTCTTCTAATACGACAAAACTAGTATCTTTTAAGTTTGTGATAAGCTAGAATAAGACCAGAGATTTAAGTTTGCACATTGATTTACTTTGCTCTACAGTGGTGTTGTGAGAGGCAGAATTAGTAAGTAGATTAACATATATTAACATTATTACAGGTTCCATGGTAGTAGTTTTCCAGGAAGCAATTGCATTACTTACAAAACCCTTAGACACACACACACACACATATTATAACACAGACGAGTAGAGATTAAATTAACACCACCACCATTAAGAATCATGTATAGTTCTTGGAATAGGTTATGGAGAATGTCTTTGCATATTCATTTACATTTTATTGATTTACATTTTTAGTCTTTCATAAAAAATTTTACAGGAATTTTCATCGGAGGCCACTGTGTTGTTCCCTGTGGTGTCTAGACATACTGTGGGGAGGCATACTGTGGGCCTGAGAGAGAGAGAGAGAGAGAGAGAGAGAGAGAGAGAGAGAGAGAGAGAGAGAGAATATATGTATGAATATATGTAGGAATTCTCTCTCTCGTACATATTTGTCTTCAATAAAATGTCTACCCATCATAATACTACTTATAACTCCTTAGTCCATCAGTTGTACATCTAATGAGCCTCTCTAACCTTCCTCCTTCACCCCGCGTCACACCCCCAGACCTCGGTGATCCAGTCCTTGCACCTCGGGGAGTCGGGGGAGGACGGCAGCGAGGAGTGTTCAGGGACAGACAAGAACCTGGAGGAACTGTACATCTTCAGGCCGGGCATGATACCTCCGTACAGGCAAATGTTCTACCAGGTGCTGAAGTGGTGTGGGGCTGATGTTGGGTGGTGTTATATGTGCTGCCAGGGTGTTTTTCCTGTCTTATTTAGTGCTGATCTCATAATGATGATGACTCTTGTTGTAAGCTGACTATCTTCAACCATTAGTGTTTCCTTGCTGTTGGTGTTGGTGTTCCTTCTCTCTCTTGTGTTGTCTTGTCCTGTGGGAAAAGAATCAAGTGTAAGATAAAGAAAAGTACTTTGCTTGGCCTGCCTGATAACATGTATAGGCTCTTTTATTATTTGTTTAAGCCTTTTAAAGATGTGGGTTTTTGAAACATGAGTTACATCTTTGAATGTATTCCACACCCAGCATCCTGGCACTCAAACCTTAGTGAAGGGAAACCAAGGAAGGGAATGCATTTAGATGTCAGTAGATACTCTTTAAAAGGGATGTCAGATGGTTAGGAATCCTCTATCAATATCCAATCCCTAAAGTTAGCTTACTTCAAGATCACAAGAGGAGATGGTATTAAACAACCTAAACTTTATTGTAATGATATAATAATTGATTTTAGATGATTTATGTGTTATCTATTGAGAACACATTTTGACTTAGTATCCTCGCACGTGTTTTTGTTATTATAACCTGACTTTACCTTCCTTCACTGGCACTGCTTCCCCAACCAACCCTTGGTCCTCCCGCAGTACTGTGACATCCAGGTGCCGGAGATCCAGAAGCTGCTTGAGGACGCCATCCTGACGGGCGCCAACAAGGTGTGTTCAGAGAAGTACGGTTGGCTGCCGGCGGGGGTTGAGGCCACCTGCAGGGACATCATGTCACGACTCATTGAAAAGACACTGGCAGAGAGAAGTAAGTTAACTCACTACTTATTGAACATGTACTTGTTATTCAATGTGACAATGATAACAATATGTAAAGATACTAAAGAATAAGAGAAGTAAATTAGCTCAACCCTTTACATGTGTGTGTGTGTGTTTGACCAACCTTTCTCACCCCAGCAGCCGCGGAGGGCGAGGGTCTGGATGCAGAGGGCCTGGAGCTCAGGTCTAACTCTGACAGCGACTCACCCACCGAAGGGAACTCCACTGAGGAGGAGCAGGGAGAGTGAGGCGGCTGGTGTGGCGTGTGTGTGTCTTTGTGTCTGGGTCTGTGTGTGTGTGTGTGTGTGTGTGTGTGTGTGTGTATCCTTGGTGGTGCAGGAAACACTCCTCTTCATCCTCACGTCACTTCCCCCGGGGCAACAAAGGCTCAGCTGGGAAATAAATGGATAACTTAGAACTAAAAGTCAACCGTTCTATAATTTCCTTCCCTAACTGTAATTAATTAGTAAGATGTGTGTACAGTTTTGTTATGATGTGTATGTATGTATCTATGTAAATATAACTTACATAACCTTGGTACAAATAAATAACTATTACTTAATCTATCTTTATGTTCTTCCTTGTGTGTCAGTTCATCATGGGCGAGAATAAACACAAATTGTATAAGAAAAAAACATAACTTTAAATCACAACCTGATAATTACAACCTCTTCAATAAGTAGTAAGTCAATTATTCATAACATGTAAATATATAACCTGTGTAAAACGACTGTAGGACTGATATGTATAAGTTCTACATCATCTCAATACTTCAATACATTACCAATACTGAAAAGCATATCAACAACGTACTTACAAAATCATCATTATTAATTACTATTATTATTATTAAAACTCAAACATCTGGATTTCTACTCTTCATGCCACAGCTGATAACTACTACTACTACTATCTACTACTACTACTACTTTTCCACCCAGCCCTAATGAGTCACCTTCCCCCGCCCACCACAGCTATATAAGCATCGCACTGACTCACCTACTTGACCTTGTTTCTGAATATATCTCCCATCACCTGACCTTACCCTACATGACCCTTATGCGTGACCTTCCTCCTCTTCCTTCCACACGTCATCCACATTAATGCTTTAGGGGGGGCGGGGGAGGACAGCATCTTGGCCTGTGTAAAGTAATAATAATAATAATAATAGTAATAATAATAATAAGTAATGATAATAATAATAGTAATAATAACAATAATAATAACAATAATGATGATGATAATAATGATAATGATAATAATAATAATAACAAATAATAATAATGATAATAATAATAATAATAATAATAAAGTAATTATAGTGTCCACCAAAAAAACAATAACTATCAGATGCATGTATTAGTTATTAAATAGTAGCAGTAGTAGTTGTAATGATGATGATGATGATGATGATAATAAAAATGATAACAATAAACAATATCAAATGCTAGATAAAACCATTTCTTGAGTCTCTAATTATTATTATTATTATCATCATTATTATTATTATTATTATTATTATTATTAATCGTCGTAGCAGCTGGTTCAACAGACTATATCATCATCATCGTTCTATAATACTACTATAGCCATTTCCATTATATATTATCTTTAGTGTTTTTTTAAATGTATAATTCTTTAGCGTTTGGTGTCTATGCCTCTGGTCGAAATAAAACAATAGTATCATTATTAACAGTAGTAGTTAAACCTATAGTAACGGGGTGGAGGGAGGGGGGAGGGAGGGGAGGGTGATTCTATGGAGGAGGAGGAGGAGGAGGAGGAGGAGGAGGGGAAGAAGAAGAGGAGGAGGAGAAGGAGATTAGGACATGGACAGCTCAGAAAGGCCAGCCCAAAGCCACACGACCTCAGAGTCAACAAAGAAAGGTCCTTCCCTCCCTCCCTTCCCTCCTAGCCCCCCTTCCCTCCCAGCCCCCTTCCCTCCCAGCCCCCTTCCCTCCCTCCCTCCCAGCCCCCTTCCCTCCCCCTCCCTCCCCCGCCCTCCCACCTTCCTCCCTCCCAGCCAGCCAGTGTCGAATTGTGTGAGTCTGTCTAAAGATAAGGTAGAAGTGAGAGCAAACTTCCCTATCTCACCCACGCATGGACAAACCTTCTCACCTCCCCTCCCCTCTCCCCTAACCTCACCTCTCCCCTCCCCTAACCTCACCTCTCTCCCTTCCCCAACCCTCTCCTCCCCTCTCTCCCCTTCCCTTCCCTTCCCTTCCCCTCATCGTACTTCCCCTCCCATACGATTTAGTGGTCATAGGGACGAAGAGATGGGAGGAGGGGAAAAAAAGAGGGAAATGAGAGAGGAAACAGGTACTCTAACCTCTCATTATCCCCTCACACACACACACACTCCTCTCACCCCTCTCATTATCCCCTCACACACACTCCTCTCTCACCCCTCTCATTATCCCCTCACTCTCCCTCTT
>JAPQNM010000011.1:1328870-1336370 GCA_029783475.1 Metacarcinus magister | reverse complement strand
TAGTACTAGCACACCCACAGTTAGAAGAAGAGGAGGAGGAGGAGGAGGAGGAGGAGGAGGAAGAGGAGAAGGAAAAAAAATACATTAGAATATCGATGAATGAAGGATGAAAAGAAAAAAAATGATGACAAATAGTGAAAAATTTTATGAAGACGATGAGGGTGGAAGAGGAGGAAGAGGATAACAAAATAATGCGATGTAGGAAGAAAGGAAATTAAAGAGAAAAAGGAAGAAATAAAGAAAAATGTATAAGAAAGAAGGGAAAGGAAGAGGAGAGAAAGTGAGTATTGGAGGAAAGTCTAGAGGAAGAGAAAGGGAAGAGAAACATGGAGGAGAAGGAGGAGAGAAGGGAAAGAAAAGGAATAATAGAGAGCAGCGAAGAGAAAAGAGAGAAGAGGAGAGAGGAGGAACGCGAGTGAAGAAATAAGAGAGGAGGAAGAGAGGAAGATAAAAGGAAACAGAGATGGAAGAGAAATGGGAAGGGAGTGATGGAAGAAGAGGGAAAGAGAGAAAAGAGGAGAGAGACACGAGGTTAAAAGGAGAGAAGAGGAATGGAGGAGAGGAGGCGAAGTAGAGAGAAGAGGGGAAGAGAGAGGAAAAGTGAAGAGAGAGGAGGGGAAGAGAGGAACATTAAGTGAAAGAAAGAAAGAAAAGAGGAGGAGAAAGAGAGAGGATAGGAGGCGAAAAAGAGGGGATAGGGAGGAGAGAGGAAGGGAAAGAGAGAGGAGAGGAGGAGAAAGAGAGGGGAGGTGAGGAACGGACTACACTGAAAAACAACTTTAATCTCCCCTCACCAGCCTACACCAATGACAACAGCGGAACATTTCTTGGAGGCATCTGATTGGCTAGGAAAACACAACCTCACCTCACCCTGCATTAAGGATCATTTAGTCGTGTAATAATGAAGGGATTTTGACACTTACGTACGTACATGTATTGGTGCTATAGCATATTATTGACGCTATTCTCTCCCTCTCTCTCTGGAAATTAGTAATACAATAAATATTACTAAATGAGAGAGAGAGAGAGAGAGAGAGAGAGAGAGAGAGAGAGAGAGAGAGAGAGAGAGAGAGAGAGAGAGAGAGAGAGATCCCACGGTGGCATTTCCCAGTAGTCACCTCCCTCCCAGGTCACACCATACTGCCAGGTCAACTAATTTACCTGAAACCCTTCCTTTGAGGTCACGCCGCCACCACACACTCACCGCTGACCTCAAACACAGGACAGGAAGGTCACACTATATAGCACCTGTATGTATGTATGTATGTATGTATGTATGTGTGTTTCTGTCTGTTTGTCTGTTTCTGTCTGTTTATCTGTTTGTGTCTGTTTGTCTGTGTTTCTATTTCTGTCTGTGTGTGTGTCTGTTTCTGTTTGTCTGTTTCTGTCTGTGTAAAATTAAGAGTGAAAAGAAAGGGAGGTAATGAAAGAGGAGTAAATGAATGGTTGAAAGAGAGGGAATAAGGAAGACAAAGATAATCATAGGAAGAAACAAAGGAAGGAATAAAGAGGAAATAAAGGGAAAAGAAAAAAAATGGATAATAGAGATAATGAAAAAAAATATTAAATCAACGAAAAAAAATAAGATAGAAAGATATAGAATAGGAATATGAAAAAAAAAAGTGATGAAAGGTAGAAGGAACGTAAAAAAATAGACGGAAGGAAGGAAATAACAAAGAAAGGAATAGAAAGGAAGGGAAAGGGAAACACAGAACAGTAAGGAAATAGCAAAGAAAGTGAATAAAGAGAGAGAGAGAGAGAGAGAGAGAGAGAGAGAGAGAGAGAGAGAGAGAGAGAGAGAGAGAGAGAGAGAGAGAGAATCCACACACCACTTTCTCTCTCTCTCTCTCTCTCTCTCTCTCTCTCTCTCTCTCTCTCTCTCTCTCTCTCTCTGTCGCACACAGGACGTAGTACTTCCTCTCGCTTCATAATGTTTCGTGTCAAGATCTCTCTCTCTCTCTCTCTCTCTCTCTCTCTCTCTCTCTCTCTCTCTCTCTCTCTCTCTCTCTCTCTCTCTCTCTCTCCAACGATTGTAAACTATTTTAAATTCAAAACATATTTTCTTATTCTCATTTTCTATACTATGATGCTAAATAATAATGATGATAATAATAATAATAATAATAATAATAATAATAATAATGATAAGTTTGAAGGAAATTTTTGGTATTAGTTTCAAGACATAAAAGTTGTGGAAAAATTATATACATACATTTACTTCATCAATCAACACACACACACACACACACACACACACACACACACACACACACACACACACAACACACACACACACACACAACACACACACACACACATATTATAATAAAACAAACAAATAATACAAACAAACACTAATACTGAAACTCAACAAAGGAGAGAAAAAAATAGAAAACACGTATGTAAACAAACAAAATAAACTGAATATTCTCGTAGCAAAACAAAAAAAAACAATGAATAAAAAAACTACTCCAGTAAACAATAAAGAAAGTAAACAAACCACCGCCATCTTGAATACGAGAAAAGGTTATTTTTTTTTGTTCTATATATCTATACAATTATAAGAGCGGGAAAATCTACTCCTAAAAACAAGAGACTATCGGTGTTGACTCATTACTATTACGATAATCACGCTTGGAGAGAGAGAGAGAGAGAGAGAGAGAGAGAGAGAGAGAGAGAGAGAGAGAGAGAGAGAGAGAGAGAGAGAGAGAGAGAGAGAAGGGGGGGGGGAATAACATCGATAATGAGAGAACAAAATGAAGGAAAAAAAACGTTTGTGTAACCTGGAAATTCATTAGGAAATCAACGAGAGAGAGAGAGAGAGAGAGAGAGAGAGAGAGAGAGAGAGAGAGAGAGAGAGAGAGAGAGAGAGAGAGAGAGAGAGTGGTTCCTGGTCCAATGCCCCAAAATGACGTCACATGGGCGGAGGGGCGTGGGCGGCAGGACTTCCGAGGCCGCCCACTCCCCCTCCATCCACCCTACCCTACCCCCACCTCCCCCTACCCACCTGCCACGCCCGTGTCTATATAACAAGACCCAAACACCTCACACCCTCGCGCCGCCCACGCCCACACCCGGAGGCAAACACCTGCCGCCCACTACCCCTCAGGCAAATGAACTCTCTCTCTCTCTCTCTCTCTCTCTCTCTCTCTCTCTCTCTCTCTCTCTCTCTCTCTCTCTCTCTCTCTCTCTCTCTCTCTCCTACACAAAACATGATAACAGGCCGTGACTGACTCAACTGAACGGATACGGTGTCACCTGCCACTAATTGTTTACACCTGTGTGGCCCTGGACGAGGCTACAGGTGGACGCAGGGAATGAGGACACCGGGGAAGAGAGAGAGAGAGAGAGAGAGAGAGAGAGAGAGAGAGAGAGAGAGAGAGAGAGAGAGAGAGAGAGAGAGAGAGGTGGGGTATACCAGTAGCCTTTTCTATCACTTTTTCAATTTTTTTTTCTCTTTAGCCAAACATTCGACAATATTTACCTTTTCATATATTGTCCTCATTTTTGATACCTCCTTTTATTCTTCCAATCAACTACTACTACTACTACTACTACTACTACTACTACTACTACTACTACTATTACTACAGATATTAAGCAGCTAAAGAGACACGTGGCGGAGCTTAGAAAAACCAAGATATTTACATACAAGACTGCATTTGTAAACACCAACTTTTGTAACGCTGGTGGCACTGTGGGACTCTTGAAGGTGGTGGCAACGGGATGGGAGAGTATACGTAGGACGGGAAGGGAGAAAACAGGATATGTCTCAATGTGATGTGGCAGGAGGGGGAGGGAGGCGGTGTGGAGGGGGGCAGTGTTGAGGTGTGTGTTTGTTTGAGTGTTTTATGTTGTTTTTGTGTGTGTTTGTGACTTAGAGATCTTCATGAATGTGAGTTGAGATTAAAAGTGGAGGATGAGATTAATATAGAAGCAGGAGGAGGAGGAGGATAAGGAGGAGGAGGAGTGGAGATAATTGAAGTATGGGAATGTTTAATGAGGTTATTATGAATGTAAGGTAAATGAAGGTAAATAAAAATAAAAAAAACACGTAATTAATGATGTATTTTTAGGTGGAATAATGTAAGGAAATGTGACGTTTTACAGGTGAATACTACATACATGATACCTGTTAATTACACACACACACACACACACACACACACACACACACACACACACACACACACACACACACACACACACCTGCACATGCATACCCAATAAATCTGAGGAAAAAATGACAGATTTCAAAGTGAAGAAAAAAAAATCCAGCTTCCCAGTTCTCGTTATGTATGTGTATGTATAGGAATATATACATACACATGCATACACACACTCAAACACACGCACATATAATACTCCCTCGTTATCACAACTCCGAAGAGGAAAAATAAGGAGAGAGAGAGAGAGAGAGAGAGAGAGAGAGAGAGAGAGAGAGAGAGAGAGAGAGAGAGAGAGAGGAGGGATTCCCAAAGGAGACAGACTGTGGGAAGACCAGGGGAGGATGGCGTGTGGTGGTGGTGGTGGTGGTGGTAGTAGTAGTAGTAGTAGTAGTTATAGTAATGTTGGTTGTGTTTTGACAGTTAAGTTGAACGTTTGCTCCTCCCCCCTCCCACCCTGCCCCCCACTCTCTCTCTCTCTCTCTCTCTCTCTCTCTCTCTCTCTCTCTCTCTCTCTCTCTCTCTCGCATATACAAGCGAAGCTACAGCAAAGATAAGTCATATCACCCGAGAGAGAGAGAGAGAGAGAGAGAGGAAAAAAAAAGAGAGAGAGATACTTAATCAAAAAATTTCGCTAGATGTTCTACTTATTGACAGGAAAAAGGAGTAGCAATCTTTAAGCAAACTCTCGCAAGATGATAGAGTAAAGGAAACCAGTAAGATACGGAGTAAGGATAGGCAAAGATAGGACCATAACGACAAAGAGGAAAGGATGTGAGTACGAACGAGCAGGAGACACACACACACACAGAGAGAGAGAGAGAGAAAAAAAAAAGAGAGAAAGAAAGAGAGAATAAAACTAAACTAGACTGGCTGTAGATAGATATAAAAAAACCGAGAAAAAAAGGGAAGGAAAATTTGAATCCGATAAAGAGATAATAATAAGGATGTTAATGAGATACGTCTTAGTTATAATCTTTCACAAGGGCGTGTATGTGTAATAATAACAATAATAATAATAATAATAATAATAATAATAATAATAATAATAATACTCTTTATTAGAATTGCAATCGGGAACACAATCTATAAAGGACAAGTTAGGAAATCTAGTCTAATTCAAAATGGCCTACAAAAAGCCTACACATATTAGAAATGACTAAAGTGATATTAATAATTAGATTTTGAAGGATAACTATAGATGTATGTAAGTCCTCAATGCCGTGTGTGTGTGTGTGTGTGTGTGTGTGTGTGTGTGTGGCGCTGGACTTGTGATCGCCAGCCATTACCCTGCTGGAGAGAGCTTGCAACTCACTACAGCCTGATCTATGGATAAAACTATGACCTTTCACACACACACACACACGCACACACACACGCACACACACACACGCACACCATACATCCTCTTGCTCAAGGAGGACAGTAACTAATAATAATAATAATAATAACTATTTCACCCGAAGCCATATTATTATTATTATTATTATTATTATTATTATTATTATTATAAGTAACACAAATAGACAAAGTGAGTAGAGAGAATAATTCTGTTTGGTCATCATAGAAACTTTGCACACTGAGCGAGCCTGACGAGTGACAAGCAGAGACGTTACCAAGCAGTGCGTGTGTGTGTGTGTGTGTGTGTGTGTGTGTGTGTGTGTGTGTGTGTGTGTGTGTGTGTGTGTGTGTGTGTGTCAGAATTGTAACACCGGAGGGATGGCTGCTTATCTATTTGTGCGGTTCTCTCTCTCTCTCTCTCTCTCTCTCTCTCTCTCTCTCTCTCTCTCTCTCTCTCTCTCTCTCTCTCTCTCTCTCTCTGATAACTGCTATCGCTGTCTTGTCACTCGCTACAGGAAAGAAGCGAAACCAACCACCACCACCACCACCACTCCCTCCTCCTCCTCCTCCTCCTCCTCCTACTACTACTCCTACTACTACTACTACTACTACTACTACTACTACTACTACTACTACTACTACTACTACTACTACTACTACTACTACTACTACTACTACTTACAACAATATTAAATCATCATAATAAAACTGAGGAAATTATTGGAAGAAATTAGAAAACTGAAAATAATGAGAGAGAGAGAGAGAGAGAGAGAGAGAGAGAGAGAGAGAGAGAGAGAGAGAGAGAGAGAGAGAGAGAGAGAGAGAGAGAGAGAGAGCATGTGCAAGGGAGTATTTTTTTTTTTTTTTTATATATACATAATTTGAAGTTCGAAGTTCACAATAAAATCAAATATACAATGAATAAACAAAAATTAGTATCATCTCTTTCCTCCTCTCCTCCTCCTTACCTTCCTCCTCCTCCTCCTCACCTTCCTCCTCCTCCTCCTCCTCCTCCTCCTCGTGCCAGATGTCAACAAAAGAAACCTAAATCGGTCTGTAGGTTAGTAGGAAGAAGAAGAAGAAGAAGAAGAAGAGGAGGAGGAGGAGGAGGAGGAGGAGGAGGAGGAGGAAATTCAAGGTAGAGGCGTAGACCTTGATTCGGGGAAGAGAGGAAGGGAGGGAGGTAGAAAGAAAGGAAGGAAGAGAAGGAGGGAGGGAGGGAGGGAGGAAGGAAGTCTCTGAGGGAGAAAAATTTGGAGAAAATGAATAAGAGAGAGAGAGAGAGAGAGAGAGAGAGAGAGAGAGAGAGAGAGAGAGAGAGAGAGAGAGAGAGAGAGAGAGAGAGGAAAATATTACTCTTCTCACTAAGTAGGAGATGAAGAGAAAGGAAAACGTAAAAATAGAGGCCGAGAAGTAAGGAGGAGAAGAAAGTGGAGGAGGAGGAGGAGGAGGAGGAGGAGGAGGAGGAGGAAGAAGAGGAGGAGGAAGTTGTTCCCTGGCAAACATAATGGGCGGGGCACACCTGGCACAGTGACCAGATGACATACAGGTGAGTGGGCGGCCTCCTCCTCCTCCTCCTCCTCCTCCTCCTCCTCCTCCTCCTCCTTAATGGTCTGTGGTTTCTATGCCTCCAGATGAACTATATTATTATTATTATTATTATTATTATTATTATTATTATTATTATTATTCTACTTCTCTCCCCTTTCTTTTCCTCCTCCACCTTATCTTCCTCTCCTTTCCTCTCCTTCCCATTATATTTTCCTCATTTTTTATCTTCTTTTCCTCTCCTTCTGTTTCCTTCTCCTCCATTTTTCTACTCCTCCTTTGTCTCTTCTTCTCTCTCTCTCCCTGTCTCTCTCTTTTCCATCTTCTCTTCCTTTCCTTTACTTTCTTCCTCCTCCTTTCCTTCCTCCCCCTTTCTTTATTTCTTCCCTTTACATCTACAGTTACCTCCTCCTCCTTCTTCCTCTTCTTCTTCTTCTTCCCTTCC
>JAPQNM010000011.1:1321370-1326370 GCA_029783475.1 Metacarcinus magister | reverse complement strand
TCTTCTTCTTCTTCTTCTTCTTCTTCTTCTTCTTCCTTGTGGTAGTTATCGTTATCTAAGTGTTGTTGTTTGTCAGTGATTATCTGTATAGCGATAAGGTGTGTGTGTGTGTGTGTGTGTGTGTGTGTGTGTGTGTGTGTGTGTGTGTGTGTGTGTGTGTGTGTGTGTCTCAGTTGGCCGCCACGGAGACACTGATAAGGACAAGAACACGACCCTCTCCCCCCCCCCTCCCACACACACACACACACACACACCTGGTGATTAATTGTTCTCCAGGTGTGTTCTCTATTCCACATCTGTGCACCTACACCTGAATTTTTTGAGAGAGCGAGAGAGAGAGAGAGAGAGAGAGAGAGAGAGAGAGAGAGAGAGAGAGAGAGAGAGAGGGAGGACACAAATATCTAACGTTACCTGGCCAATTAATTACCTCTCCCCCTCCCCTCCCTCCTTCAGGTGTATTCTCCCGAGCTGGAGCGAGAGGACTTTACAGGAGGGCGCCACCAGCAGGCCCTCGATGTGTTCGGGATGGATATACACTCCTACGAAGCATCAAAGTAAGTACCCGCACTCCTACTGAACATTTCCTAACCTAACCTAACCTAATCAAACCTAATGTAACCTAATCTAACTCAACCTAACCTAACATATCCTAACCTAACCCGCATTCCTACTGACATTTCCTAACCTAACCTAACCCAACCTAATCTAATCTAACTCAACCTAACCTATCCTAACCTAACGTATCCTAACCTAACCTAACTTAACTAATCCTAACTCAACCTAACCTATCCTAGCAATTTATTTATCCTTCCATTGTATTACATTCGTCTTAACTACTACGTCATCACTTTCTCTTTTTTTTTCCTCTCTCATATTTCGATATTCTAATACTAATTTATGCGAAGGAAGTGAAAAAATAATAATAATATATAAATGAATAAAAGTCGGCCAGGAAGTCGTAGCACCGCCCCGCTGCTATGCTTCCGCTGCGTCAACTAGTCCGTAACGGCGTTAAATCCGGTCCGTTAAATCATCACATAATCTCTGTTTGGATACCGTATCGTACCGAATGAGTGTCTGTATCGCTCAGGTATCACTCGCTTTCACCTGTGTTACCGACAGATACAGACAGATACAGACAGACAGCCAGCCACTCACTTTTTGTCTCCTCTCTATCGTTTGCGTCCTTCATTTCTATCGGGTTTTCTATCGGGGTTACTATCTTGGAGCCGATATTAGCTTCCCGGTGTTAATGTTACGCCGATATGCAGTGTTTTGTTTCGTTGTTTTAACTGTGATGTTTTACCTGTCAGTGTGGCCTTCAGGTAATCTTCTTGACTGCTAGGTAATGAGTGGGTTTAATTTTGTGTTTCATATCTCTCTCTCTCAACTTTTTTTTTATCGTTGCTTATTCTTCGTCTTGTTCTGGGTAAATGCAGTTTTTTATTCTTCTACTTTTTTTTCTTCTTTTAAGTATCTATTCTGATGATTGAGTTTTTGTTTTTCTTTCTTTTCTTGATTTGTTTTTTTTATATATTTATACTTGTCCGTTATCATCAGGTCCAACTCAAATTGTGGTTCCTTTTATATATATTCATTTTCCCGTTTATTTTATACTTTCTTTATACTTTTCTTTTTCCTCCGAGTCTTATTTATCTTTTCAGAGGAATCACATTATTTTTCGTCTCAAAAATTAATATCAGTCGTATTTCCCAGTCTTATTTTCCCAACTTTTAATATATTTTCATTAATTCACCTTTTTCCTCCCAAGTCATATCATATCACATTCATCTTTTCATTTGATTTTACATTATTTTTCTTTTCTTTTTTTCTCTCGTTTTTTTTCTTTCTATTTTACTGTGTGTGTGTGTGTGTGTGTGTGTGTGTGTGTGTGTGTGTGTGTGTGTGTTTGGTGTTGTGAGTGTTTTGATAAGGCAATCAGAGGCTTCTTACCTGACAAACTGAAGGACTTGTTAGATAAGCCTGTGCATGATGGGGGATGGGTGGGTGGGCGTGGGCGTGGGTGTGGGCTGGGGCATGGGGGGGGTGTGTGTTTGTCTGTCTGGTTTAATTTTCTTTCTCTGTGAAATTGAATGCAAGTTACTTATGATCGAGAGAGAGAGAGAGAGAGAGAGAGAGAGAGAGAGAGAGAGAGAGAGAGAGAGAGAGAGAGAGAGAGAGAGAGAGAGAGGAAAATTTGAGTTACACAACTATCTGTTATTAAGTGAAAGGTCAACAAAGTGGTGCTCCAATTAACAAAAAAACAACAACAACAACAAATAAGTGTATGTATAGGATGGAAAAGCCGCTAAGGTTAGGTTGAAATAAATAAAAATAAATAAATAAATAAACAAATAAATAAATAAATAAATAAATAAATAGATAAACAAACGTATAGAATCACTGAAAAAAAAATAGTTACCCAAGTATTAAAACCAAAATATATGTAAACACTCAAATAAACGGGAGAAAAAAAAAATCATAAAAAAAGACATTGATACAAATAAATATTAAAACCAAAATTTAATATAGATACTCAAAATTTTATATGAAAAAAAAAATAAAAAATCAAGAAATTCATCCATTGATTATTTTTTTTAGTAAAGAAACGAATAAATAAATAATAAAAAAAAACATCAGTAACTCCCAAAATCTTACAACGCAAGTAAATGAAACAAAGACTAAAAAGACATAAATAAATAAATAAAAAAAATTATTGCCTCTCTCCGAATCATTTAGTGAAGTTATGAAAAACAAAGGAGAAGAAAGAAAGACGAGAGAGGAAGGAAGAGAGGAAGGAAAAATAGACAGAACAAAGCTATGTGTGTGTGTGGTGTGTGTGTGTGTGTGTGTGTGTGTGTGTGCGTGTGTGTGTGTGTGTGTGTGTGTGTAGGGACGTGGAGAAGGAGAAGTTATGGTGGTACTACTACTACTACTACTACTACTACCTTCCCTAAAATTTCTTTCGTTTTCGTGTTCTCTCGATTCTCTTCACCTAATTATTTTTATTACTATTATTATTATTATTATCATTATTATTATCATTATCATTATCAATCATTATTATTATCATTATTCTCTTCATCTTATTACTTAATTCCTCTTTCATCAAATCTTCCTAGGTACAATACTCTTTATTACTTCTTATTACTCCTTTATTACTCTTTATTCCTCCTTTATTACTCCTTATTATACTCCTTTATCAACCATCTCATTGCTCTCTTAATAACCTTCCTTAATCACCTTGGTTTTAGCGAGGCTCGTTAACAGTTCATTGGGTAGTTAGTGTTAAGGTATTAGATAGAGGCTGTTTGAGGGAACCATCTCCTTATCTACTTGTATCTCGGAAAATCAAGGTAACGCAGATAAGGGAGATAATCACGGACTGTAGCCCTACCCCCCCTCTCCCCCCTCCCCCCCCTTTCCTCCTCCTCCTCCTCCTCCTCCTGACAAACACGGCACTCATCGCTTTCCTAAACTGCATAATGAACAGCAACAGTAACAATCATAGTTTCCTAATTGGGTTTGTTAAGATATGTTTCGAGCACCGTTTGAATCACTGTTTCGAAGCTTCGTTTGCGTGTGTTTTTTTTTAACGGATTATTATTAGTTTGTTTGGTGTACTGGTGTGTGTGTGTGTGTGTGTGTGGTGGATGAGGTAGTTAAGTGTAGATGCGTAAGTTAAATGGATGAATAAGTGGATGAAATGTAGAAATAATTACGATTACTAAGTCCTGTCTCCATGTATAATCATCATTCATTATATTATTCATTGTTGTCCTTTCAAACTACTACCTTCCTTAACGACCCAATCACTAACTAGGTAATTAAGAATACAACAAAGGAATTCTACTTCATTACTCATCCATTCCTTTACATAGACTACCAACACACACACACACACAGTTTTATCTCCTCTTCTAACCACCACCACCACCACCACCACGTTCCTTAGCATCCAATTAACCTAACATTCACATCACCTCTCGTTAGGCCAGTCTTGGGAGTGAAACAATCTACTAACACCATACCACTATCATTATTATCATTATTTGTATTATCATTATATCAACCTTTAGGAACCAAGGAGGAATAGCAGTAGTAGTAGTAGTAGGGAGTAGAAGGCAGGAGGAGTAGCAGCAGTAGGAGGGAGGGAGGGGAGGAGGGTGAGGGTGTTATCAAGGTATATCTAGTGTTATCATGTTATCAAGTTGTTAGTGATAAGGGCCAGCTCATCAGCTAGCCAGGAGTGATAGGTAAGATGACCACTGCTCACCCACTCGTTAAGGCACCCCTAACACAGACACCTGGGCCAACTTAACACCTCTTCACCATCATCTTCCAACTACCTGTAGCTACCTAGGTGAGTGTGGCGCCCCTGGGGACTCGTATAGAACTAAGGGGCGTGTTGAAACTGGTTCTAAGGGAAGGAGGGAGGGAGGGAGGGAGGGTGGGGTTGAGTCCTGTGTCTCTATCACTTAGTTATCAGAAGTGAACCACATTTATCAAACGTTCTGATCTAGCACTCGTTGTGTCCACGCTTTTAAGCATCACCTGTTGAAGGTCTGCTCAGGTGTGTACAGGTGATTATTAAGGAGATACTGGCTATACCTACCTACCTACCTACCTACTTACTTACTTATTGTTCTTTATCTGGTTTCTTTTTGTAGTGTATATAGTAAAGTATTTGTTTATTTTAGTACTCGTGTTGAGGTGTAGATGTGTGGGTAGTGCAATCTTTTTTTCCTCCTCTTATCTTCCTTCTACTCCTCCTCCTCCTCCTCCTTGTGTTGTTTCCTACTAGATAGAATAAGAATCCATGACAGGTTGTAATAATCGAACACTGACGTGGTATCAAAACAGACGCCATTTCTCAAACAAGGTCACAGAACACACCACAACCTTGTCTAACATAACATAACGTAACATAACATAACATAACATAACATAACCTTCACGTCCACGAAACCTAATCACATAATCCCTCTTTTCAATTCTCA